>APFE031109548.1:74663-84813 GCA_000404065.3 Pinus taeda | reverse complement strand
TTTTATTCAAAGTGACTGTGTGAAATTCATCCATTTTAATACTAAATCACAAATCATAGACAAAAGTATAATATTTAGAAAATATTTGAAAAAGGCTAATGATATATTTTATTTGTTTTAATAATTAAAAAATCTTAATGCTTTTTTTTTCATGATACAAAATGTTTAAGGAACTAAGTATTTTGATTAGAAACTAAGTGTTTTGATATCCATCTATAGTTACTAGTGATTTCAACTTTGCTAGTCATAATTTAGTTGTTAAATTAATACTAAAATTCTTGTTTTTAGGAATTATTTATAAATATTAATTAACTTGTGTTTACAATTTAATTTTAAAAACAATTTAATATTAAATCACAAATTATAGATCATCTCATCTCCATTTTCCTCTGCAAAAGAAAGAATTGTTGTTTAAAATGGGAGGCCATTTGAAAGATAACATTAAAAGTTTTGTACGATATTCCCATCCCTTCATTGCCATAGACATAATTGCATTCAACTATATATCAATCATGTACAATTCCCATAAATTTTGTAGGAGACAATTGGTTGTGCAAAACAACTTTCTTGGAATTGACATCTCATTGAGTTGAAACTAAGTTTCTCCATATAAATTTGAACCAAATAGTATCAAAGAAATAAATTTATAAAGCTTCATTATAGCAAATGAGGTAGGGAGCTCACCAAAAAACAACATTTTAGCACAACATTTTCATTTTCATTTCTATTTTTTTATGAAAACTTTAATTGATCATCTACATTTGTCACCGAATTGAACCTAATTAGTATTTTATACTAAAACAACAAATACTAACTACACCTTATTTAATATATCACTATGCAAATATGACGTAATAACTTTATAAAATAACATATTCATTACTCCAAAATACAAATTATTTGAGAAATTGTAGCAAATTTAATTCAAATGAGATCTCGGTATCACAAAATATTGCATTGAATGAAATAAAAATTGGCGAGTAATGTGCTAACGAAATTGAATATATTTTAAAACAAATATGTAAAATAAAATAATATAATTAAATTTTAAATATACACAAAGTATATAAATTAAATGAAAATTTTATTATAAAATTATTTAAATAAATTTCGTTTGGAAAGGTATCTTTTAAATCCATTTATTTAAATGATTACCATTTCCATCAAATTTAGCTTAGATTAAATAAATCGTAAAGAAAAAGGTAAGCTCAATATTCATCACATTTTTGGTATCTTACTTACAAGAAGACTTGTACTTTTCATGTGCATATAATCATTATGAAGTATGATCAAGTTTAGTATTCTACTTATAAGATGATTTGTACTTTTCGTGTGCATCTAATCATTTTAAAGTATGATCAAGTTTGGTATCTTACTTACAAGATGATTTGTACTTTTCGTGTGTATCTAATCATTATGAAGTATGATCAAGTTTATTTAAAAAATAGAGTGATATTTTGGCTATTTATAGGTTATTTATGGACTTATTGGTTACACATAGTAAGGTATTTATGTACTCTTTTTGATATTCATGGATTGATTTATCATATATAGTAGGGTAAATATTAAGTTTATTGAGAAGGTTTTCGGTGATAATCACATCAAAATTTATTTGTCGACGTGTTTCGAACCAGCAAGTGTGGTACCACACTTACTGGTTCGAAATACATTGACAAATGAATTTTGATGTGATTATCGCCAAAAACCTTCTCAATAAACTTGATATGGATCACACAAGCCTAAATTCAATAGGGTAAATATTGTCAATTTTTTAATTTGGTTTTTTGTTTATATTAGAGTTATTGTTCTAGTTTAAACTCGGTTACAAAGTTCTGTATATTCCACTTTTTTTTGGATTCCAATTAGTTATTTCCCCAACACTTTGGTTTCTTCTACATGTTAAGTTCCATCCTGCAAAATCCCTCGGTAAACCTCATGTTAAAGTACATAAAATTAGGAGAAAATTTACTGGAATTTAATACTTTGAATTCATTTATTCCATATTCCTCACCTGACCATTAAATAAATAATCATTATTAGATAGAGTAACTTTAGAAATGGAATGACATAACATAACAAACGTTGTTGCGGTATACTAAGATATGTTTCTTGTTGTAACCTTACGTCATCATCTTGATTCTCTTAACTAAGACAATTATTCATATACTTAATAATGTAAGTGTCCATGTCATGTAAGGAATCAAAATCATTGGAATGACATAAGAGGAAAACACATCGTTGGACATTGATACCTTCAAAACCATGTAGCGAAAAACCAACAAATCTTTAATTTTGTTAAACATCTTGTGAGGGTGTTCACCCCTTACTCAATGGCTATAAGAGAGTCCATCCTTTGACCATTGTTAAAAAAGAATCTTACAAAGAAATATCATCTTTATTTCAACATAAATAGTTACAAGCTATTACATTAATCATGATATCATTTACCCACAAATCCTCTAACACTATGTATTTGTGGCTTGGTTCTTCCAATTAGAGGATTGTCCTATAGTTGACATTGCTTCAATTTGCATAGATCATTCATTCTTTTCCTACCATAATGTTAAATTTAATCTATCATTCACATGAATTACAATAATTTCCTACAATCACTATTGTCTACAAACTCTGACATTCAAACAATAAATCTTTGCCACTTATGTTTCAAACATCTTTTCGTGTGCATAACTAAAACACATATAAAGTGTTGAGACATGTCTCTTTATTAACACTGCACAAGCATTAATTAAAGTACATAAATATCAAAACATGTTTTTTTTATCTTTACATATGTATAGTTATGGCACATGTTGGTCCATTCATAACTAATATGCATAAGGCATATAAATATTATCAAGGTATGCTCACTTGTCCCTACTTCACATGTATAATGAGAAAGGGAAATGGTTACATTCTACTTCCACCCATAAGAACACGGTAGTGTTTATAAGAATATCCATGCTTATCACCATCTCTTCCCACAAGAAAGGGCGATTCTTTCCAAAGTTAAAAACCAAACTAACTATATTATTTCTTGCACAAGACACATTCTTTTCAAAAGAACAACCATTGCAACTGATGTATTTTAAGAGAAACTGACACATTAACTATATTTTTGTGGATGTAAACACACATTTCTTTCCCAAGAAATCTAACACAACAACCATTACCTTTATGCAAATAAACACATTTTCTTTTTCCAAGAACACTAACACAATAGCTAATATTTTTATGTTCATAAACACATATTCTCTATAAGATAAATTAACATGATGACTATTGTTTTGTGCACCACAACACATATTATTTTCCAAGAACTTAGAAAAATAATTGTCATTCATGTGTGTATAAGCACATGTTATTTTCACGAAACTATATAAAAGTAATGACATATTCTTTCCAATAAGTCTAATATAATAGTTGTTCTTTCATGCATGCAAAAACACATATTTCTTTTCTAAGAAATCAAAATTATAGTAGTTATTCCTTCATGGATGCAAATGCATGTTTCTTTTTCAAGAAATCAAATGCATAATAGTTATTCTTTCATGCATATATAAATATAGATTCTTTTCAAGAATTCTAATGCGTAGGAATCATGCAAATATTAATTAAATAATCTAACTATTCACACACATAATTCCTTGAAATATTTTCCCTGAAAAAAAACATGGTCTCTTAATGTTTTTGTGTGTGAAGTTAACATGCATTCTTTTTAAGAAATGAACTTCAAAAACTAACATGTTAATTATAATTGTTACGTGGAAGATTCATATGCATTGTTTTCTAATAGATTAGCACATTAATTTATCTTTTATCATGCAATCTTACCAAGAGATTGACGTGGCTAATAATTTATGCATGATTCATATGTATTTGTTTTCAAATAAACAACTTGCTTCGTTTATCTTTTATACACCAACCCCTGCAAAATTTTTATGAAAAATAAGGCATAGTAACCTTGTAATTATTTCCAACAGTATTAACAAAGTAATCTACCTTGACACATGTGCAATATTTTTCCTTTTAAGCAAAGTCCGTTTACTTATCTTAACAACTGTAATAGATTATAAGTCCATCCACTCTCCTTCTAGACATCAAATATGAACAACCATAAAACACCAGTCTTCTAAATGGCAAGCTCGCCCACATTTGGCAGAAGATGAGGAGCTTGGTAAGAAATTCCATGAGGAGTTGTATTGAATCATATCATAAAAAAACGATGACGAAGACTTTAGATCTTACGAGTGATTGAGAATAGAACAATTTATATTAAGGAAATGTACAATGAACACAAAGTATACCCGCTTGTTGGCTCTGCCACGTTCATGGAAATGTCCTTCATTTAATGTAGGAAAGTTCCATCAAACTTATGTGTCTTTATGAACACAATTTTCAAGTTGAAGTATGATGTCGACATAATGATTTTGCTGGAAAAGATGATGTGCCCCGATTCATTGCTAGCAAATGGATGGTTTGATTTCCAAGTGAATGTGAATGATCTACTTGGGTTGTCCCCTTTTCACATATCTTGTAGTTTTCATAACACCGAGGTTCCCCATCTAGAGCAGATATTAATTGCCTCTTCCTTCAAGTCGTCTATCCCCCAAAATTCACATCTAGTATCAACCAAGAAAGCATGAAAAAAAGTGGTGGTTGTAGACCAAAAATCAACTGGATGGTAACTATTTTGTTAACCATGAAATTAATAATATTTTGATGAACTTTGTTTTTTGCTAACCATTAACGACATTTTATGCATGTCAAAGGAAAATTAGAAACCCCACCCCCCTTAAAAATAACATCATCCTCAATGTTCATCATTAACTCTTACTCATAATGTCTATCTCAACATAATCCCAATAAGGGGATCCTTCCCCTTGTAAATGAAGGATTTTCATGTTCAATAAGTAAAATCAATAATGTTTATCAATAATAACAAGCATTGTCAGCTACAAAAATACCTACTTTTTACTTTCAATCACTTATCCATTATTCAATTACACAAAACAAAATAAAATATTTATACCAACTTACTATTACTTACCAATTACTCTTGGAAATCATGGTCACTTTAAAAGGAATAATTTCAATTAAGGTGGTTTATCAACTATGGAAAGCACTCTAAGAGTGGTTTCAAGACCCAACAACAAGCACCTTGGGTGGTTTCACAACCTCCATGGCAAGCACCTTATAATGTATGATAAAAAAAATTCAATATAATCACAATAATCACAACATTTTCAATCATTAATTATTTATGCAATGTCAAATGATATTTTAATCGCAATACTTATGCAAGCACTCAAAAATCACCCAACTCTCTAATCATCAAAATGATCAATCACAGCACCAATTGAATATTGTCTTAGCCCCCACTAAATAAATTTGCGCAGCACTTCTACAAGTAATCAGAGAGAGCCCCTAGGTCTCTAATCATCGAAATGATCAATAACTACACCAAATGCATATTTTCTTAGCCCCTAGTAAAGACATTCACAAGATTGGTAATCCAAGAAAGGAACTTATTCTTCCAGTAATTTTGTTCCAAGCACTACGTTCCTTTTTTGCCAATATGTACATAAAATTCTTACGCAATCATATAAAATTCATTTTTAACAAATCATTTATCTAATTAGTTAACTTTTTATACTATGAGAACCACAGTGAGAAAAAAAATTCTCCTCCCAGTCCATAGGAACTAGTTTCCACAACTAGATTGAGCCAATTTCACATCCAAAAAATTTCTCTGGCAGAGACCGTACTAGGTCCACCTAGGGCTCTCTGATCACATTAGGTCTAGCCTAGGATTTCACTAGCCACATAGGGTTTAGTTTGTTATTCCATTGACCATACTAGGTTCAACTCAAAAATTCCAATGACCACATAGGGTCTAATACATGATTCCTCTTGGTAGCATCCTACCCATTCCTCTGACAACATCTTGTCTATGAGGAATTTAGAGCTCAATAACTCACTCTTTGGGTCTCCTCCAACAAGATCCAAAACCAACAAAGTTTCCTCAAGCTTTTTCCCCTCTCACCATCTTGGTTAACTCCTTTCCCTTACTGAGATCATATTTCTCTAGGGAGAAGAAATCCATGAAGGTAACCGCCATCAACCCATAGACCTGCTTGGGCCTTTCACCTCTGTCCCATAATTTTCTAGCATGTGAAATTCTCTTTAGCATCCTTTCCCACTGTAATTTACCAAACTAACCATATATTAAAGAAAATAAACATTTATCTACATCATGTATTCATAATTGACTCTCAACATGGGTCCCATAATATGTAGTATTCATAACTAACATATTATACCATACATGTAGTATTCATTTCAAACTTTTCACAAAATAATCATCATGTAGTTTAGAAAAATAAATTACCATATCTTGCCTATTATAACATTATACCTTCTCATTTGCAGTTTCAAATCACATTGAAAGGTTTTACCTTTAATAGGTCCTTATGTACCATGACTCCATTAAGGTACCTCTGCTTAATCACACTAACAACATCAATCACAACTGCTTTTGATAAAAACATACCTTCTACAAAATACTAGTATTTATAGAATATCTTGTCAATTCAATATTTCAACAATGTAGAAGGTATTGGTCATATCCACATTTCATAAACCATTTCCATGCATTAAAAGTAACCTGACAAATACGGACACATCTTTCAGATCCTATGTCCAAGGAAATTTAAAACAGAGTTTCCATGAAGCTTTTTTCCAACAATGGTTAATGGAATAGGACCTTCAACAATACCATAGTCACTAATTCATGCAAAATGATACTTTATTTATGCACATGTATCTAATCAACAATAATTATGTTGTATTACCAAATTCAATTCAACTTTTCTTGGTTAAACAAAAAAACTATGCCAATAGGTTCAAAATGGCATCCAAATTTCATTTAGTGATGAAAAAGGAGACACCATATGTCCACAACATAATAGAATGTAATGTCACTGCAATATTCACCAGATGGGTTTCTAAAAGATGTAATTAACATACTTGTTAAATATAATATGCATACCAACTAACATCATCATCGAATTGTTGATTTCTAAAGTTGTGTAGTTTGAAAAAACAAGGTAATCAACATCATTTGATTACTACTAGTTCTATCATTAAGTTGATGGAACCATTGAAACTATGGTATCATGATCCAAATTATTTGTATCTTGGAGGCATATGTATGCATTGTAAACAAGTATCCATTTCCTCAATCATTGTAGCTTCTTGCATACAATACCATTATGCATAAAAGCTTATGCAAAGATTTATTTATTTAAAGCACTAACTTATTGTTAGTGTGTAAATGTCGATAAAAATTATAGTAACAATCCAAATAACCCCAAATTCAATAGCGTATTGTCACTAGTAGAAAAATAACATGAAGTAAACTACCACAATAAATTTATTTACAACTTGTAGTAATCTTCAATCAAATGGATTCATGCATATAATTTTGATAGTTAGTCATGCAATAATAACTAATCAATGTTACCAACCATCTTATTTCAACCAAAGTCCATGACAAGACTCAATCATCATCTAGCCATTACAGTCATTGTTTATATTTAACATCTAAATGAGTTCTTTCAATGTCTTTTAAAACATCCCATTGTCCTCTTCAAGGACTCCTCCTAACGTTTACATCCTTTTGTTATCACACAGAGAAATACATGCATTCATTTTTTATAAGCAACACATTTTAACTTTAGTCATTTTCTTTAAATGCACCATAATCATTATCATAATAGTATGCATGAAAAGATTTGTAGTTAATCCACACTTTCAATAATTAGTGCTCAGGTTTTTCCATAAATGTAAAATAAGTTTTATTTTCTTTTATCCACATAAGATTCAAATGTCATGAGCAAAGTTTTAAAGTAGGCATTATCACTTACTATTCCTTAATGCGGTTATTAACATACATCATGAATCTCATGTCAAATGTAGTCTACTACACATATCATTATTAAATTTTGTTAGAGTCATGCCTGAGTTGATGCTTAATAGCATCATAACTCTACTTATCTTCCACTTATTGATTCCCAAAAGGCATCAGTGCTACAACCTTTTTCTTTGATATCACTTTAACATCTACCAACAATCCTCGTGTAAAAGTACATATGATTAGAAAAAATTTCACGAAATTTACTGGCATGTAGTAATCTGAATTCACTTATTCCATATTCCTTAACTAACCATTAGATAGATCATCTTTATCAGATAGAATAACTTTAGAAGTATAATATCAAGTTACATAACATAACAACCATTTTTGTGGTATATTAACATAAGATTCCCGTTGTAACCTTACATCATCATCTTGATTCGTTTAACTAAGCCAGTTATTCACATACTTAATAATGTATGCTTCCACATCATGCAAGGAAGAAACATCATTGGAATCACACAAAAGGAAAACATGTCATTGGACAATGATATACACGGGAAAAAACAACAAACATCTAATTTTATTAAACATCTCATGAGGGTGTTCATTCCTCACTCAATAGATGTAAGGGAGTCCATCCCTTGAACATTTAAAAAAAAATTACAAAGAAATATCATCTTAAGTTTAGAAGCTATTACATTAATCATGATATCATTTACCCACAAATCCTTGAACACCATGTCTTTGTGGCGTCGTTCTTCCCATTAGTGGATTATATTGCTTCAATCTACATGGACCATTCATTCTTTGCCTTCCATAATGTTAAAGATAATTCATCCTTCACATGAATTACAATCATTTCCTACAATCGCTAATGTTAGTAAACTTTGACATCCAAACAATAATCGTTACCAGCTATGCTTCAAGCATATTTCATGTGCATAATTAAAATGCATACAAAGTATTGAGATGAGCTTCTTTGTTAACACTGCACATGCATTAATTAAAGTACATAAATATCAAAACATGTATCTTTATCTTTACACATGTATGGTTATGACACAGGCCAATCCATTCATAACTCACATGCATAAAGTACATAAACATTACCAAGGTATGCTCACTTGTCCCTACTTCACATGTATCATGAGAAAGGGAAACAATTACATTCTACTTCTACCCACAAGAATACAATAGTGTTTACAAGAATCTCCATGGTTATCACCATCTCTTCCCCACAAGAATAGGGAAGTCTTTCCAAAGTTAAACACCACACTAGATATTATTTTTTGCACAAGATACACTCTTTTCAAAAGAACAACGACTGCAACTACTATATTGTAAGAGAAACTAGCACATAAACTATAATTTTTGTGCATGTAAACATACATTTATTTCCCAAGAAATATAACACAATAACCATTACTTTTATGCATATAAACACATGTTATTTTTCCAAGAACACTAACACAATAGCTAATATTTTTATGCACATGTTGTGCCATACAACAACCCCCCATTTCATATCATTACTATTCTAAAATGAGGGGTATAATGTGAAATGGGTCCCTTTTAATTTTTGTTTCAAATTGGTGTCAATTTAGAGTTCTATTTCAAAAAAAGGCTCGAATAAAAGGAAACACTATTAGAAGGCCCTTTTTAGTAAAACCAATCAAAAAACCCCACCATAAAATGATTTATCTTTATCATTGCAATAAAGCAATCGCAAGATCGCATATCACAATGACAAAGAAAGCAAAAATTAAGGGACATCTTGGTTTTCACCGATGCGAAATCGCTATCGGATATCGGTAAAAGCATAAAGCAACATGAGTAACAACCCTTGCTTTGATGCGATGCGAAATCGGCAATCGGCAATCGGCGATAACACTTAAAGTGCAAATAAGCTCCCCCTCTCCCGATGCGATGAGATATCGATATCGGCAATCGGCGACTCACCATGCCCTCATTCTAAACAACCCTCCTAGCCGTTCCCGACGCGATGCAATATCGCTATCGGCGATCGCGGATTCCAAACGAAACCAATGTAATAACTTAGTATTTCCACGATGCCCGATTGCGAAAAGGAAAATAAAGCGCAGTTTTCAAAGAAAAAGTCATAAATGGCAGTTTAATATGATTTATTCGTAATTAAGGCAATATCCTTTGAAAAGCCGCTCATCCGCATTCAAACCGCCAAATCGCCCAAGGCATGCTTCAAATGAATCATTC
>APFE031109548.1:34668-52491 GCA_000404065.3 Pinus taeda | reverse complement strand
TTTTACAGAGTCATCTACATGACTGTTAGATAGATAAAGATTATTTAACGTTGCATTCCGAATGAATAAGTTGTTCCCAGGATTAGTATTAGTTTCCCTATTTCTGTCAATAGAATAAGCTAGTCGTCTATCACTTAAGCAAACTATTCATCACCCATCCATCCCTTTTATTTTATTATCAGGAAACTGGTCCCGTTATCTCCAGTCGGAGCCACCATCCCAAACGGAAAAGGAGCTGTACTAAGGTCCGGACCGGGTGGTTATCCCCCAATGTTGTGGCAGCGACTTTCGGGCCATCAACAACACATAAACACATATTCTCTTTAAGAGAAATTATCACGATAGCTATTGTTTTGTGCACCTCAACAAATATTATTTTCCAAGAACTTAGCAAAATAATTGTTATTTATGTGCCTATAAGCACATGTTCGTTTCATGAAACTATATAAAAATAATCATACATTCTTTTCAAGAAGTCTAACACAATAGTCATTCTTTCATGCATGAAAAAACACATATTTCTTTTCCAATAAATCAAAATCATAGTAGTTATTCATTCATGGATGCAAACACATGTTTCTTTATGAAGAAATCAAAGAATTGATAGATATTCTTTCAAGCATATATAATAATATATATATATATCAGGAATTATAATGCATAGGAATCATGAAATTATCAATTAAATAATCTATCTCTTCACACACATAATTCTCTGAAATATTTTCCGTTGTCTGTAAAGTTCACATGCAACCTTTTCAAGAAATGGCTTTCAAGAACTAACATGGTTACTTATAATTCTTATGCGAAAGGTTCATATGCATTCTTTTCCAAAAGATTAGCACATTAATTTATCTTTTATCATGTATTCTTACCAAGAGAATGATGTGGATAATATTTTATGCATGATTCATATGCAATCTATTTAAAATAAATAAAATGTTTCCTTTATCTTTTACACACTAACCCGTACAAAATTTTCAAGAAAACTAATGCATAGGAACCTTGTAATTATTTCCGACGGTATTAAAAAAGCAATCCACCTTGATGCATGTGCAACATTTTTGTTTTTTAAGCAAAGTATGGTTACCTACCTTAACAACTTGTTGTCACGGCGACAAGGACCCTCTAAAAATTTTTCCTATGTCAATTTTGGAGCCTACAATAACTATAGTTTCAATCCCCCATGTGTCGTTATGTCGTTTGAGTTGTTATTTGAGTGTTTTCTCCTAGAGTCACATCCTCCTAAGTCAATGTGTCTCAAGTGTTGTCACTTAACCATTCGAAGTGTTTGAGGTAGTAAGTTGTGGGTAGGTGAACTCATGGTCTTTCTTGACTTAGAAACTTTCCTTCTAGCCATACACACACTAAAAAAAGTAGAAAAAACAAGAAAGAGCAAGAAAATATTCACAAAAGAAAAAACACACTTTGAGTTGATGAAGGTTTGCACTTAAAGTGCACAAACTTCTTTGGGTAAAATGAATGTGCCCTACATGGGCACACTCCTTAAGGTTGAGCAAATGCACCCTACCTGAGTGCACTCCTTCATGACGAAGACATGTGCCCTATCCAATTACATGCATGATCCAACTTGTTGCATGAGGGCACACTTCCAGAAAATAAGAACTACCAAATAATTATTAAGCGATCATTTCATATGGAAACAAGTGGAACTCATGCATGAGTTAGTTTTGCATGATGATCTCTTTAAATAAATTCAACTAATCATTCCTTCACCATCATTTCATCTAAGTGAACAACTGGAAAATCATCAAGCCCTTCATCAACCAATGCAGCAAGTAAGTTTACATGCTCAGATATTTACTTCATTTTATGATTTCACGGTTAAATATTGCTTTTTTTGCTATCTATTTCTTGTTCTGTAGTGCGTTTACTAGCATTTTAGCTAGATATTCATCTTGCAAGTGTTCATTTACTATCAAATGCAAGAAACCTTTCACATTCTTGAAACTCTTCATCTTCCACCATGCATGCGATAATAACTTATATAGCCTTGCAGATAATTCCTCTCCTATCTTACCATCGTATTCTACTTTATGTACTTGTTTCTGGGATTTTTTAGGCAGATCCAACTCCCTGAGCCTGAAGATCCTTCAATCTCAAAAACTACGCCTTGTTCAACAAAGTTTTCTTCCTAGGTGCATGGGTGCATCACGAAGGCCCAAAGCTTTCCCCTTCAGCCCTTCAGAGTTCTACAGTGTGCCATCTTTGCCTTAGGGTACATGGGCACATAATGAAGCCTCATCAACCATGATTTCAACATGTGAGAGTGCACCCTCTTTTCCTTAGGGTAAATGGGCACTTCATGAACACACAAAGTGTCATCATTCATCATTTCAACATGCAAAAGTACACCCTCCTTTGTCTTGAGCGCATAGGTGTACTTTGAAGACTTGAAGCTCCCTTTTTCTCATACTTCATCAGTTCGGAGTGCGACAATGCACACTTGTCTCCCAATGCGCATGGGTGCATAGGGAAGACCTGAAGCCATCTTTTCTCATTCCTTTGAGCCTTTAGGGTGCTACAATGTGCATTGGCTGATTTTTGTCTCTTTCTTGAGCACACTAACACATTATGAATACCTGAATGACCATGCATGTTTCTTCGTGCTTCGAGAGTGCACCCTCCTAGTTTGCATGTGTAGTTTTGCTTGCATGCAGGTTATTTTTCGCTTTCATTCATATTTTTTATGCTTTATCATTCGTGGTGACTCTTTGAACGTGATTTACAAACATTGTTACATAGTTAGTTGTTTTAAGCTGATCTTGTCACTATGAGTGTGATTCCACAAACATGTATTCATTCTACACGTGTTACTATTGTGTCATCATTTGTTCGAGACATGTCACTGCGAAAGTAGCCTCTAAAGAACTCTCAGGATCAAGCACTGATGATACACTTGAAGTTACAAAATCTAATATTCCTATATGTGTGGACACCCAATGTTTTATTGACAAGGTGAAAAAGGTTACCTGGAGCAAGATCTAAAACAAATTCATGCATCAGAGACATTTTCTAAGGACTTAGAATATGTGCATGCATATATAAACATTAAGAAGTCCAGGATACACAGGATCGTGTGTAGATATGTGGCCATGCCATATGCTGAAGATTTTGAATGGATAATTACACATATGGATGAATCACACCTTGTGTTACGCAATAAAAGTGGCAGGCACCTTGCCACCTATTATGGTGAGGATATGCAGACATATTATAAGATCCTTGAGCCCAATGAATATGCAAACAATGCCTTTTACACAAGATTGGATAACCTCGAAATGACCGATGTTATCAAGCAATGGTGTCAATAACCAGCCAAGTTTTACCATCCCCCAATGACAGTTTATCTAAAAAATATCTCAAGGGACGTATATCTGTATTTGATAGCTATGTATTGTCGGATGTTTTGGCACAAGAATGCTAAGGTATTCAAAGAGAATTGGATATATATGCTCAATCTGGTGGTGAACTATGGAAAAAATTTTAATTGGGTGGATATATTATCTTTTGAGTTGCAACGACAAGTGGGATTGGTCAAAGCATATTTGTAAGCAAATCAAGCTCCAAAATTTTACATGTTTGCATATTTATTGGACGATATCTTTGCATGATATGCATTCCCAAAGTTGTAGTGGAACTGCACTCATAGATATAAGTTCCTAGTTTATGTCCACTACAAGGTGTTGTCAGAAGGAAACTTCAAAAGCGCATACAACAGATTGGCTGCACACTTCTTTGTAGCCATCTTTCACCTGATATTCAAGACCGATTTTCCATGCATGAAAGATCAAGTGAAGGAGTATCTTAAAGATATTGTGAACTAGTTTACAGCTCCAGAGAGAACTTACATCAGATGCTTCAGATGTCAAAAAACCCCTCATCTATGCTGCAATATGTGACAAACAAGGTGGTCATGCTAGAGGTGGAAAATCAGCTGGACAAGGCACTGCCAAGAACCCTTCACAGGTGGAAGAAATCCCCTTTGACCATTTTTCCATTAAGGATCATATTATATGAATTAAAGAGTCATACGACATTGGAAGTAGAAACTAAAGAGTTGAACCACCTACACTTTGCCACCATATATTTCCATGCATATGATCATAGGCGAATTGTCAAGCAACATTGTGAAAGGATCGGGCATAATACAAATTATTCATCAATATGTCGACCAAAGGATGAAAATATAAGAAATTGGTACAATACCAAAATGAAGACACACCTAGCCATGTACAGCAGTTCACCTCATGATGCACCAGCTTGAGACTTACAGGAGTAGGAGCAGGAGTAGGAGGAAACAATGCTTCAAGTAAAGAAGTTAGTTCCCAAGAAAAGGATCATGTACTCATCAAGTGAGAGAAACATAAAATGGAATGTCAATCCTTTAAAAATAGGAGCTACATAAATAGATCCAAAGAGGATAGAAAGGGAAGAACGATATGAAGAATAGTAGAGTAGAAAGCATGATGAGTTTCTTGAAAAGAAACTAATAGAAGAAGAAGAGAGGAGACAAGTAAAGTAGGAACAACAAAGGCACTCTCAGGAAGAGGAAGCAATGTAGAGGTTGGAAGAAGAAAAATTGACTCATGAACTAGAGGAAAAGTAGTATGAGGAAGAAGACACCATCCAGCCAATGTATGACAAGCTCATTACTCCAAGTGAAGAACCACTCACATGAGGACATCTTCCATTCAGAAAGATGGGAATTACACCTCCACCAACAAAAAAATTCACAAATGTTTACAATGTAACATTTGATCAGCTAAAGAAGAGGATCATGTAGAAAAGACATAGGTACTTTCCTAATGATCATTATAACCCAGTCTCAGTAGCGATAGATTAGGTGATCACCTCCAACACGAGAAGAAATATGAGGGAAATTATGGCAGTGAATGTTGCATTTGCTACTACAACATAGGAAAAATCAAAGTATTTACTAAATGAGAATGCCAAAATGAGAAGAGAAATTACTGTAATGAAGCAACAGGTATAACATATTGTAGCAGAAAGCCAATGACTGTTATCAAAGACCTACAATACCAAATAATGAAAGTCATCCATACTAGATGAATTGGGACCAATGGAGGATACCATGGCACGACTATACAATGAGATGTAACTTATACATTAGGTCATGGATCCTCTCATTGGAATTAAAGAGAATTCACAAGAAGTGATGAAACTCTTGAAGATATAAACCAAAGCAATTGACCAGATGTAGGAGTGGATTGCCAAATGTCCAAATTTCTGAGAGCATCCGGAAAAGAAGAATAAGCTCTCCGTAGAAATAGATAGAGTGAAATTGAGGCTCCACCTACAAAATTACTCACATTTGGGAGCATAGTAAGTTCACACTATGGCTACATAATGGGTTTGAGTCTCTTACATAGAAGCATGGGATGACCTCCATCAGATCCCTTGAAGAAATCAGACGTAGGGAGGTCATCTTTCAGGAGAACAAAGATTACATAGAAAAATCAAGTGGGTAATAGAACATGAAGGCTTGAAAGTGACCAAATAGGCTATTTAGCAGTATGCCTTTACACCAGTCAAAGCACACATGAAGCGTTCATGGTTGTGGAATAATGTCCAATCGAGCTCCAAGAACATACTGTCAGAGGCATTGGAGGTAAGGCTGTGCTACAAAGGATAATTCTTAGATCGGATTCAGACCATCACGAAGGAGTTCAGAGCATTGCATACTTCTATCACAAATGAACTCCATGAATAAGCACATGATCTATCCATTTGATGATTTTTGTCTTATTAGGCCATTTTCTCATGTGTAAATAGTCTTATGTAATAAATTTTATGTAATGAAGTCTAAGGGACACAAGTGGATATAAATGGCCACACATTTGAATGTAATGAGTCATATTAAAATATGAATAGCCATAGAAGTCAAAGAGTCATGAGTAGCTCAAGAGTCAGTGTATTTGTTATAATCAGCTACTCATAACTAAAGAAAAGGGAATTTTGGGGTGGCTTAGCCTTGGCTTCTCTTGTAATACATAGGTGTTGGGTAGGGGTCCCTCAGGTCTAAATTTTGTCAGATTCATGTAAAGGATCCACATTTTGAGGAGAGGAGCACGATTAGCATAGGGTTATATGAGTCAAAGGGGATTTAGGGTGGGTCCAAGCCCCTTATTTTGTAAAGGGATGGGATTATCTAGAGTATTTTGAGCTCTGTCCATGGTTTACGAAGCATGGTATTGTAAGGGTAAAAGAATACATAAAGGGATGTTTTAGCAAGTCTAAGGAGTAAGCTAAGTTGAATGTAATGTTTTTTAGTCTGTAATTAGGAGATCTTTATGTATTCGGGCGAAGGGGAAGGCTCTTGTAGCTATGTGTGTAGGCCCCTCCAGTTGTGTGTGCAGGGTTAGAAAGGTTGTATATGTGAGGACTTGGAATAATAGAGAAAAATTTGAGACAGATCTGTGTATTTTCATATGTTCATGTAGTTTTTGTGTTTTAGGTTGTTTATCATTCATTTTTAGATTTTTCTTTTGCAATTGCATTGTGAATGTTCAGATATTGTTTTATATGATGAATAATATAGCTAGACTAGTTACACACAGCTCACAAGTCTGTTACGTATGAAACATTTTACGACTATAACAATAAGTTTAATGGTTCGTGAAGGCTAGACTAAGCCCTAAACTGATAGAAACATTACAACCACACTGCATAACCTCTCTAGATGCAGAAACATACTTCTAGCATCCCCCAATATCACCTTGGGTGAGACTATGGTATGCGAAAGCAAGTCGTTGTCGAAAGGGCTGGTGGTATAGGGTTTGGTTGGTTAGCGCAGTTAACTCTAAACCTGGGTCTAAGCCCTTGAAGCCAACAAATGGTTTCATTGTTGAGATTACAGATATTGTCTTGGTTTGGGTGCCCAAAGATCCTGATGAGCGATAGAGGAACGCACTTCCTAAAAACCACTATTGAAGCATTAACAGAAGAGTTTCAGGTACATCAACAGAAGAGCACACCTTATCACCCCAAGGAGAATGACACAGTTGAGGCTTTTAATAAAATTTTGGAGAATGCTCAGATGAAGGTGTGCAACATAAAAAAAAATGATTAGGATGTGTGCATACCCGCAATATTATGGGCATACAGGACTACTTGCAAGAAGTTGATAGGGAAAAGTCCATTTAGATTGGTGTATGGACAAGAAGTTGTAATGCCAATGGAATATATAGTACCAATTCTTAGAATCGCAACAATCATGAATATGGTGGACAATGATACTATGGAAGAAATATTGGAACAACTGCTCATGCTTAGAGAAGAAGATCACTTCCTTGCACGATTTCACCAACAAGTACAAAAAGCCCAAGAAAAGGCATGGCACGATCAACATAAGCAACAAACTTTAGACTTGGTTTTTCTGTACGATAGTAAGTTCTCACAATTCCTTGGTAAGTTCAAGATGCATTGGCTAGGCCCATACATTATCAGTGATATCTCAGATGGTGGTGCAATTGAGCTCGTGAAGCTGAATGGACAACTATTTGTTGGGCGAGTAAATGGAAGCAGGTTGAAACTTGTATGCAATTGAGGTGAAACAAATCGGGGTTTGAGTCAATAACTTGTATGCAATAGAGGTATAAGATGCATGAAAAGCCTTAAGAAGCAATGTAGAGACAAGAGATATGGTGGTTAAGAGGGAGCATCTTAAACCTCTCAACATGCAGTCTCAGAAGACGTCTTAGGAAGTTGTGGAGTCGCGAAAAATGGAGAGGCAAAGAGGAGGAAGTGCAGAGCCATCCACTAAAGCAAAGACCTCCTGTAAGGGCATAGTTGAAGCCAAGTTGTTAGAGGGAGCACATGCAGCTATACCTCCAGTAGTGAGGTGGAGTGATGTAGATCCTTAGTCCAAGAGTTACATAAATTTGGGTTGGGTCTATTGAGGAATTCTCCTCATGGATCATTACCTTTCTACGAGGGCCCACAATATTTTGTAGTAGGAGGATATATGTTAGTCAGATACTGAGGATGACAGATGATCTAAAATGAGGGTTTAACAACTTGTTATGCTTACAAGAACCTCTCACTCCAAAACTTACAAATATATGATATAGCTTATTTTGACAATTGTGGAATTAAGTACTTGAAACAGGTGTATGTCTTTGTTTGTTTTTAATTTTTTAAGTGCTTTAATTTGATTTGTTTCCATTGATGTTAAACACACATAACAGCCATATAATGCAGCAAATAAACATCAACACATAATAGAAAATTTAATCTAGGAGTTCACCCAAATATCGTGGGCTACGTCTCCTTGAGCTTTTGTCATCTTGCCTTGGCTCTTTGGGATTATGTCAAAGCTTCTTTTACAAGTTCCACACTCAACTCCAAAGGTTATTGAACTAAACCAAAGGGCTTAGAAAACCATATATATCCTTATCATGATGGTAATCACTCTGTAAATAGATCTAAGCTCCCTTAGACTTGATTCCTTCAATCGGTCCACTGAGCTTCCCTGAGCTTCTTGATGGCACTAACTCCTTTAGAATTACTCAACTATATCTGAAACCTCTTCTACTATCTCCAGAACATATCAGACATCAATAATAAACTGGTCATTTGCTCAAAATTAGCACTGCATCCCCAATCTAGGCCTTTCTCCACAGTTGGCACTGCGCTACCTGAAACTTCCCTGTGGCATCTTGGCCTTTAGAAGTCTTCAGGTGCTTTTGTAAACCCTTGAAATGGATTCAGAAGGCTCATTAAAGTTAGGAATGACTGTTGGTTTGCTAAGAATGAATACTAGTAGCTCCTGCAATTGCCTCCAACCCTTGGTGGCCCTTAGCTTCAAAATCTCCTTGGATGAAAATCTCCTTGAAGATGGCTTCTTCAGCTTCTCTGGACTATTCCGTTAGCTTCAAAAGGTTGCAATTAGCCTAGCTAGCCTCTTTTTTCACTCTCTTAAGTCGAAAATTTCTCCTGGAGTGCCTTTAGACAATTTTCCCTATAGATCCTCCACTAATTTTGGCAAACTTGCACTTAACTCCAATTAAAATTGACATATCCCCTAAATTTCTCCACTCTGCAAAACTAACTATTGGAGGTGGCCGTAACTGCTGGCATGCATGTGATTGGTTAATTTGGCAGTTAGGGGATAATGTTAGCAGTTCTGGCGGTCGGGTTAACACGCAAACCTTATGTGGTTCATTTCAATCAACAGACATGTGAATGGTTCTTATGGGACCACTGACGGGCAAGACCATTGGCTGTCCTAACCTCCAATTCTCTGCCCATCAAAAAATAAACATACATTGCAAACGTTATAGGTTAAGAAACAACGTTATAGGAGGTGATAGCACACGTTCCTGTCTTGCCAGAGGTCACGGGTTTGATTCCATGGACCCCCAACAAATTTTACCATACCATTCCAGGGCCACCAGTGGCCTCTGGGCTTGCTACATGTCAACACCTGATTGGTTAGCCAAAAGGAATATTTTGAGGAATATTATTTTTTTAATATTTCCCAAAAATCAATTTATTCTTGGAAATTGCAGTTTACTGTACTTTTTCAAATTGAGATAACTCCTTCATATGGTGTTGGGATTTTGAACCATTCATGGCACAGGAATCAGGAAATGAGATCTATCCAGTCATTCAAGTTCAGCTCTCTTTCAAAAAATTTGAAATTTGAGCTTTAATTAAAGCCTTGGATCAATATCTGATCAGCAGAGGAGTGTTGACAACAGAGTAGGAGGCTCAGTAGAAGAGTGAGAAACAACACAATTTTCCCAGTATATAGTTGCAAACATAATTGATTCAATGTTCTTTTTTATGCTTCTCAGTTGTAACTATTGTAGGAGTAGAAACAATAGCGAGAGGCGTTTCATGCATTACATTCACAAGGTGAAGGATAGAGGTGGTTTATAATCCCTTTCTTGTTGAGAGGGAGTGTTGACAATGCAGCAAGAAAGTCTCAATTTCGATTTTGGCTTAATCAAATTGAGGAAATTCAAAATTCCACATCAATAGACAACTTGGATGAGTTAACTGAGCTAACATGGCTCTTGGCACTCAATTAATAACACTTAATTCGATTTAATGAGTTGAAGTTCAGTTTTCTTGAGTTGATTCCTAAAAAAAATGAGTCTAGCTCAGTTAATTTGAGTTAGGGGCATGAAGCTCAGTTGTGTTCAGCGATTCATAAATTTTGTGAGCCTAGGTTGAGTTAATTTCAAGTGTATAAATTTAATTAAGTTAAATTGAGTTATGGTCAGTTAAACTAGTTCTAACTGTTGGAGGAACTAGTGGAAGTGGAACTTCAACCACAATCAGTGATTATCCAAATAACTGATCAACCAGCACTAAATTGGCTCATGCATGTAGAGAATTTGAGTTACTTAGTTGAGGTGGAGATTCCAAAGTAGTGTACTATCAGTTGTAGACTATTCCAATGCGTATAGGTAGTGCATGCAGTTAGAGAAAGAGCATAAAGGAATTGTATAACACCCTCCTCCCGCATCTACCCAAGTAACCGACCAACTAGGGTAAACATGTGACACGAAGTTATTATTATATGATTCGACTCTCTATGTTTCAGTTAAGGAAGTGGAATTGACAGAAACACACCACATAGACCTTCCACATCAACAACAAAACTCTGAGGAGCCATCCCGACCACTCAAGTAACTAGCCCTTGAGACCAAATGAAGTTTTAGTGCATGAAACCCCTGGACACTACCTTGATATGGGAAAGGGTGTGTTTGGGAGGCTCCATAAGCTCCCACAACAAGGGAAAAAGAGATTCTAGGGACTTTTTTCCCTAGTGTTGTGCCTGTGACTCCGAGATTTGTGCTACTTTTTCAGGCCCAAATCCCAGGTCACTGCCCAGAACTCAATGACACCTTCAGAAATGAAATTTCATAGTGGAACAAAGATACATTTGCAAAAACATCAACAAGGACTAGAAGAGACCCCTACTAGCCATGAATGACATTTTGTCAAACATGTCATAAATATGAAATCTACAAGTCTTAACAGAAGAACTAAGCATAGGGATCTCATAATTATCTGAGAGTCACTAAGAAGCATTGATACCTAAACACATTAGCTGCAATTTCATCTATTACACCATAGATATATTTTTCATTAATTTACAAGTAAAACATGATGAGATCCATACATAGCCACATTCATAATACATCTTCATAACCAGCATAATAACATCATAAATACCAAGGAAACAACAACCATATAATCCACATATAAACCAATGTAATAATCATGAATTAATAAGGAGAAATAACCTCTTATTATTTAATGCAACAACCAACCAAATTTGGGACTTCCATGAACCACTTGACCATAGACATGGCTGAGCCAAATCTCTCTTTACTCAGTCACCCCCATGCCATATTCCTAACATGAATGTGGGATCTCATGGAACAATCCATTAGAACCAAACCAAGTCTTCCAGAGGCCAAACCACCTCAACCCGTCAAACAATGATTCCACCTCACAGTTGGACATCAGAAATCATCACCAGATTTTCCTCTACCCAAGCCTTCTAGGCCTCTAGATCATTTGTTCCAACCAAGGCTCTAAGACTAGTAACTCAACCCAAAACTATCGTCGGGCCTCCAGAGCCTTTGTCCAACTAGGGCTTTCAGGACTTATAACGCAACCCACCAAGGGATTCTAGAGTGTTTCCAACCAAGGCTCTAGGAACTAGTAATTTAACTCACAACTAAAGGAACATGAGAACCAACCAGAAAACAAAAGGAAATGAACCCACAAAACCATGAATATCTAGGAAATGGAAAGGCTAGGTAAATCCATTGTCAATCCAGGAAATCCTCCATGCTAATGATTGATCATGATTAATAAGCCACATACATGTGCCATGCATGCCAAAACTAGTGAGGAAAACATACATGCAACTCCGTACCCGCAAGAAAAAATTGTTGTAGTTGTTGATCCCGATGTCCTCTTGCACTTTCCTTCTCTTCAATTTTCTTTTTTCTCCAAGCATCCAAGTATGCCACACTCTCCAAGAGTGCTCCAAGATAACTCCGAGTGTCCAAGAGTATGAGTGAGAGAGAGAATAGAATGAGAGCTCTAAAAATGAACTAACAAAATATTACATTGACTAAGCCTGCCCACTGATCCTCATAATCCTTTTTATCAATGAGGCCTATATTTGCTTCAATTTCCATTATTTTCCTTTATTTTCCTCCTCACATGCAACATGTGACCTTTTACCTTCCTTTTCTCCTAATTTCCATTATTTTCATAAATAAAATGCCAATAAATGGCTCATGTCTTTCCAAAGCCTTAGTCATTTTCTTTGCCAATTTTCTTATCCATAATAACCAAAATGAACACCCACTAGGATGTATTTCCCACCATTTAACTTGGAATGTGTGTCCCATAACCGTGGTCTTATATATTTTTACATGGATTTTCAACCAGGGTTATTACAGAACCATCCCCCTTGGGGAAACACTGTCCTTTGTGTTTAATGATACCTATAACTAGAAAGACCATTGATATTGCCCATGGAGATTTATAACATATCTTGTTGCAGTATTTACAATGACCATATGATAAAACATGACAAACATACTATTTACTAGAGCTTTATAACACATCTATTTACGATATTTATAATAATAACCACATATACACACATACACATTTGCTTCATTAAGCAAATAATCATACTGTCTATGGATCTTTATAAATCTAGCTCGATACAGTATTTACAATAATATATTGATCCAAATTTAAACAGGAATGTAGAAAATTATAGATATAACCATACATATAGAGATGCAACAGAAATAATACTTCATTTCATTACTGTAAAATACTAAAATATGCTTACAAACAGAAATGGAAATAAACTAGCTAGGGCGATGGTAGCTTATCTTTGAGAATAGATGTGGTAGTGACATGCCTCTGAATTGTGATACAATGAGGCTTGAAGGCCTATTTATTGTTGAGAAACAATGGAAAACCCTAAACATCCAAAAACCTAACCCTAGAAGATGAAATGCCAAACTGTGGGCCCCATTCGGGTAAATTGACACATCAAATTCCCAGGGTCATAACTTTGGCATACAATCTCCATTTAATGTGCACAATATCTCATTAGAAAGATCTACACGAGAAATAGAACTTTGGGAAGAGAAAAATCCGTCCATGGACCCATGTTGCTCCCAGTTTTCCCAAAAAATGTCGTTTAGGGCTTCAAAACGGCTCCGAAAGTTTAGGACCCAAAAAACTGTTGAAAATAGTAAATTGTGCTACAATTAAGGAAAATCGAAAGCTGAAAGAAACAATGGTGGGGGTCCAAGTGGACATGGCAGGTGGCTACTAATATCCACTTGGATCATTCCTCCCTCCTTAGGAAGCAATGGTCCCCATTGCGTTGAGTTCCTCCATGAGATGAGGAAACTTCTAATGAACTTGGTCCCTAGTGAGCCACATGCCCTAGTGAAGGAGTTGACCTGCTTTAACAACTCGATACAGTTGGATATTCTGCTAGCAAGTGTGCTTGATCTATGCGTCCATGATCCCATTAGTTGCAGCTTGTTCCATGCAATCTGGATTTAACTATGTGGATGTGAGTTGTTCTACAATGTCAGATGTGTCTAGTAATGATGGAAAGTACGGCCAAAGGCAGTCTTCATTGAACACTGGGTGTAGGCCAAGGAATGGGGGAATGCTGAGCTCAAATGCATTGCCTCCCATAGCCTTGGTAATGGTGTAAGGACCATATCAGAGTGGTCTAAGTTTTTGATAGGCTCTGGTAAGGTGTTCCTTTTGCAAATGAAACTAGACTTTGTCGCCCACCCAAAACTTGTATGGCACCCAATGTTGATCATGTCGCTGCTTGTACTTGGCATTTGATTTCTCCAGAATGTCATGGACTTGCTGGCAAATATGTTGGATGTGCTCAATGAAGTTGTTTGCCTTATCTGTTTCGAACTGGACATGAGCGAATCTAACTGAGTCACTACAAATGGCATGGCCACATTAATGGGACATAGTGGCTGGAAAGCCAAGCCCACCTGAAAAGGGTTGTGGCTAGCCAAGCTATGGAGGGCCCAATTATAGCTATGTTGAACATAAGGGAGGCTCTCATCCCATATGCGTAGATGCTTTGAGTTGTACATGCACAGAATGTGTACAATCATCCTGTTGACAACCTTTGTCTGGCCATCAGTTTGAGGATGAAAGGTTGTGGACTTAGTAAGTTTGGTGTCTAGCATCGACTAGAGACTAGACCAAAATGTACTGAGGAACCTGCTGTCCCGATCTGAGATGATAAATTGTGGGATCCCAAAGTGCACCCACACTCATTCAAGGAAGAGTTTAGCAGTGGCTTCTATTGTGATATTCTTCTTTCAGGCTGCCATAATGGTCATCTTCGAGAACCTATCGACGACCACAAAAACACAGTCATCTCCATGCTTAGTAGAAGCAAGCCCTGACATGTAATCCATGGAGATGGATTCCCAAAGTCTACTAGGGGTAGGCAATGAGGTATAGATGCCTTGCTTCTTGATGGTCAGGTTGGTAGTGACGTAGGCAGTGCATGATCTGATGTACTTTCTGACATCTTGTCGAAGATTCAACCAATATAAATACTTATGTAGTATTGCCATCATTTTCTCGACCCTGAAATGCCCAACAGCCCAATTGTAGTGTGCTTCCCCATTCATCTTGGCACGCTCACTTGAAGGAACAAAAAGGTGACCCAGGTGGCATAACATGGCATCCTAGAGGTGAAAATCTCGAACATGATGACCCTCCACGAGTGTCTGGTATGTGCAGCTGAATTCTAGGTCGCTTTTGTAGAGAAGTGGCCAATCAGAAGTCTCGTTCCCACAAGAGTTGAGCACAGTGGTTAACGCCATGATTGGTGGTCAATTGAGGCAATATGCAACAATATTTGTGCCGCCCTTCTTATACATGGTATTCAAATGAAACTGTTGCAGGTATGTGGACAACTTATAATGGCGATCATTCTGTAATTTCGTTTGGGTTTGTATGAACTATAAGGGTGGGTCGTCTGCGTGGATGACCGTTTCCTTCCCCAAAATGTAATGCTTCCATTGTTAGTAGGTCTGCACAATGGAATACATCTCTTTGTCATAAATGTGATATGCCACTGGATGCCCATGTTGAGTAAGGAATGCCCCAATAGCATAGTCAGAGGCATCTGTATCAACCTCAAATGGTTGTTGCAAGTTTGGTAATGTGAGCACTCGTGCTAATTAGAGGCGATCTTTCAGCTTTGTGAATGCCTTCTGCTAAGATTCAGACCAAAAGAATTTTTCTTTCACTCCTCCCTTGGTGACTTGACTCAAGGGCCAAGAGATATGAGAAAATCCCAACACGAACTTGTGGTAGAAGTTGGAAAGACCTAGAAAGCTGTGGAGCTCTGTCAGAGTGGTTAGAGATGGCCAATCCCAAATTACTTGGATCTTAGTTGGATCCACATGCACCCCTCGGTCATCAATAATGTATCCCAACTACTGAACTTGGGTCATGCCAAAAGTGCATTTCTCCAAATTGACACATAACTTATGTTCCCGTAGTGTTTGGAGAACTTGTCAGATGTGGAGGAGGTGCTCTTCCCAAATCTAGTTGAAGATCAGGATGTCATCCAAGTATACCACTACAAATGAATTGGTGAATGGCCACAAGATGTCATCTATTAGCCTTCATGAAGGTTGCAGGACCATTCATCAATTTGAAAAGCATAATCAACCATTTGAAAAGGCCCTCCTTAGCTTTAAATTTAGTCTTCCACACATCGGAGGGTTCGATTGGTACCTGGTGATATCCTGACTTCAAATCGATCTTGCTGAAATATTTTCCCCCCTTCAGTTGGTCATGAGGGTATAAATCCATGGGATCGGTACCTATTATGGACAGTGATCTTGTTTAGCACCTGATAGTCAATACAGAGTCTCCAAGTCCCATCCTTCTTTCGTACCAACACGATCGGGCTCCCACAAAGTGATGAACTCAAACAGATGTGACATATCTACACCAACTCCTAAATTTGCCTCTTGATTTCATCGTTCTCCAAAATGAAACGCTGATAGATTGGTCCATTAGGCAGCTGTGCACCTGGGGTCAGATCGATGGAGTGCTTGACCTAACAGTGCAGAGGAACCCCTGCAGGGGAGGTGAAGATGTCCTTGTATTCCTCCATGACCTTGTCCATCTATATTTTTCGTGTGAAGGGGCCATGTCTAGAGGTCATGGCCACCATCTTCTTCTTTCCTTAAGGGCGTATCATCGGGAATTTTTTTTTCCCAATTTTGGAAATGAGCTTACTGCATTGTTTTGTAGTAACCAAATAGGTGGCGGTAGGCAGTGCTACCTCCGGTATCCTATACAACTTATTTCCCAAAGAAACAATAACAGCACGGGGCCTTGATTCATACACAGCATGTCGCTTCCACAAGTATGGTTGTCTTAATAATACATCACAAACATCAAGGGGGGAATGTCACACAATATCTCATCCGTGAAGGGCTTGATGTTGTATGGAAGGTGACAATGTTGGCTCACGTGAAGATCTCATCCTTGGTGAAGCCACCTGATGGTGTATGGTTGTGGATGTGTTGTGGTCGATAAGCCCAGCCACTTCACCACCTCTATCGAAATGAGGTTCTTTTGGCTCCTGCCGTCAACAATGAACTGTAGAGGGGAGCCCTTTACCCACATCTGTGAGTGGAAGAGACGCTCCTCCTCCTCTAGATCTTCGGGTTCCTCCTTATGGATCTTCGTGGTGGCAATGGTGGTGTTGGGCTCCACATCGATAATCTACTTCCCTTTGTCATTCCCCTTGTCGGGTTCTGACTCAGAATTAGAACATGCATCTAATTCTGAAACCTTTAGCTCGGCCACTAGTGACTGCTTGGCCCGACACTCACTTGTGTTGTGAGTGGAGGTCTTATGGAACTCACATCACTTTACTATGTCCTTTTTGGGCTTTGCGGCGCTGTTCTTTGCTTGCAGCTTTGTCGGGTTGTCTTGGGGCACCCTGCCTTGGATTTGTCCTTTATTCTACGGTTTGGGGGCACCTTTCCCTTGCTTTGGATTCACAGATCCAAAGTCACGCTTCTTTTGTTTAAACTTTTGCTCGATCTTGACGACATATTGATATGTTGTGCCAAGTGCGAAGATGTTCATGAATTCTATTTCTTCCTGGATGTACTTGTGCAGATAGCCGCGATGTTTGAGTACCAAATTTTGCTTTGAATCCTTGATACCCAACTTTGTGCAAATGGTATGGAAAATATTGGTAAAATCTGGCACATCTTATTCCCTTCTTTGTCGCAACTTGGTCCACTTTATGTTTGATCCTCATATTTTCCGATAGGGTACTACTGCTCCTTGATGGCAGTCTAGAATGAATTCTGTTGGGTTGTGTTATATTCTTTCCACATAGTTAACAGGGGGTTTGAGGGGTACTCGTAACCCCACTTTATGGGGTCCGGGGCAACACCCCAGAAAATTTTGGTTTTGGACCCTATGTTAGGTTGGGCGGACCCACCTATGGTTTTGTGCATGATTTTCGCACATGTTTTTTGGACGCGATGGTTTTCGGTCCATGGTTTTGGACGTGATGGTTTTTCGGACCATGGTATTGGATGCTTCGGCATGTATAAATATGTATTGTAACATTGAAAGGAATATAATGAAAAATCAAGCTGGTAGTCTCGGTTTTGAGATCCAGTGGGAAATCTCTGTGTATATGTGTTTTATGGGTTATGCTCTCGCATTTTATTTTCTTGTGAT
>APFE031109548.1:1065-15853 GCA_000404065.3 Pinus taeda | reverse complement strand
TAATATAATATTAATTTTTTTTATATTATAATATATATTAATTTATCATGTTATATTAACTCTAGATATAAATATATATATGGAGGGAAGAAAAAAGGCATATGGTGATAGAGGCGGAGAGATAGGGGGAGTGACAAGGGAGGGGATGAGAGAAAGAGAGGAGTGAGAGAGGGAGAGAAGAGTAAGAGAGAGATGGGGAGAGACACAAAGATGAAGGGGGGGAGAGAAAATGACAAGGTTGGAGGGTACAAAGAGAGAGAGGGAGAGAGAGATAGTGACAAGGTTAGAGGGTAGAGAGAGAGAGGGAGGTAGGAGAGAAAGGGAGAGAGGGGAAGGACCAAAGAGAGGACTTGAGAGAGAGGAGGAGAGAGGTAGGGACAAAGAGATGGAGTTTGAGGTGGAAGGAGGGAGAGAAGAAGAAAGACATAGATAGAGAAAAGTGGAGAGAGAGAGAGAGAGAGTGTATGTTTTTGGGTGAGATAGAGAGACAAAAAAGGAGAGATGAGAGGAAAGGGGGAGAGAATGAGAGAGGATAAAGGGAGGGAGATAGTGACAAACCTAGAGGGTAAAGAGAGTGGGGGAGGGGGAGATAGAGTGATGTGGTAGAGGAAGGGGCGGAGAGGAAAGAAGAGAGAGAGTACATGAGAGAGAGGAGAGAGGGAGGGCGAGAGAGGTAGGTAAGAAGAAAGGCATAGAGATAAAGGTGGAGAGAGAGGAAGCTAAGAAGAAAGACATAGAGATAAAGGTGGAGAGATAAATAGGGAGAGAGGAGATAAGGAGGGAAAATAAATAGAAGGGGGAGAGAGGGAGAGAGATAGAGAGAGATAGATATGGAGAAAGAGAATGTATTCTTTAGGGGTGATATAGAGAGACAAAGGAGAGGCAGAGGGAGATAGAGATATAGATGGGAGGTGAAAAGAGGGAAGAAGAGAGAGATAGAGAGAGGGAGGGAGCATGGGAGGGATAGATACATATGGAGAGAGAGAGAATGCATGTTTGGGGGGTGAGATAAAGAGGCAAAGAAGGAGATATATATATATATATATGTGTGTGTGTGTGTGTGTGTGTGTGTTCAGGGGAGAAAGGGAAGAATATTTCTTGCACAACATGCATTGGTTTTAATGTAAATGATGATTTATAATCCTATTTGATTACTTGCACTAGATGCATTTATTTCAGTGTAGATGTTGATTTCTAATTATATTTTATTATTTTCACTAGATGCATTGATTTTAGTGCATATGTTTATTTCTAATCCTATTTGATTTCTTGATCTAGATTCCTTGATTTTAGTGTAGCTAGTGATTTCTAATAATATTTGATTGATCGCACTATATGCATTGATTTCAGTGTAGATGTTGATTTCTAATTATATTTGCTTGCTTGCACTAGATGCATTGATTTCAGTGTAGATGTTGATTTGTAATATTATTTGATTTCTTGCATTAGATGCATTAATTTTAGTGTAGATGTTTTTTCTAATCTTATTAAATTTCTCACATTAGATGGATTGGATGTTGTTAGTCTTGAGACTGTAAATTATTAAAAATATTTTTCAAGATTTGATGGAGGAGGGAGAGAGGGAAGAATATTTCTTGTAGTAGATGCATTGATTTCAGTGTAGATGGTGTTTTCTTCAAATTATATTCAATTGTTTTCACTAGATGCATTGATTTCAATATAGATATTGATTTCTAATACTATTTGATTGTTTGCTCTAGATGCATTGATTTTAGTGTAAATGTTGATTTCTAATATTGTTTGATTCTTTGCACTAGATGCATTTATTTCAATTTAGATTTGGATTTCTAATCCTATTTGATCGCTTTCACTAGACGTATCGATTTTAGTGTAGATGTTGATTTATAATTTCATTTGATTGATTACATTAGATGCATTGATCTCAGTGTAAATGTTATTTTCTAATCTTATTTGATTTCTTGCATTATATGTTGTTAATCTTGACATTGTAGATTATTAAGAAAAAATATTTTCAAGATATTTCTAATAAATACCTAAAAGGACACTATTAAAAACTAATTAGTTGTCAAAAATTGCGATACCTAGAATTAAAAGGAAATAGATATGCATAATCAATCCTCTTGTAAAGTACAAATTAATCCTTGGCAAGATCATCTCCCTATACATCACCAAATAATGACTAATATACAGTTACATATATTCAAAAGTACTAATAGATAATTTCATAGAATAATGTATTCATAATATTTAGAAGAGGAAAAGATATATTTATAAACATTCAAAACAAATCAAAATATTCTTGAAGGAGACATGATAATTGTTTGGAGAAAGAAATAATGTAAAGATTTTATAATTCTAGCCACTCATAAAAAAATAAAAATAAAAATACATTATTTCTTGACTTTGCTTAATTGACTGTAGATAAAAAATCATCAAATAATTCTTGAAGGAAATAAATTAATTCAAATATTAGCAAAGGAAAAAATATTTCAAGAGTAATCTTGATGCAATAAATTATTAAAACTACTCTTCAAGATATATTTAGTAATACTTGGAGGGACACAATTGAGAATTAATTAGTTGTCAGAAGTTGTAATACCTAAAATTAAATGAAATAGATGTGTAGTATCAATACTCCTGCAAACTATTGACAAGATAGTCTCCCTTCTTCATCACCAACTAATTACTAATATAGAATTACATACACATATAAAATAATAAGACAACAACTGTAACATTCAAAATATTATCATCCAAAAATATAAAAACACAAACCACTCAAAGCATCCAAACACAAATGTAAATAGTATTCAAGGCAAGAAACACAAACTAAATTAAAGAAGATAATGATATGGGCATGCCAAGCAAAGAAAACTTATGTGAATTTTGATTTTAATCTCAAACATATACATAATAATGATAATCTAAAAATCTAACATTGTTGCCCTCAACTAGAACCAGCTTAGATCCATCTAACCCCAGATCTATCATGCACTGAGAGGGATCAAATCCCTTGAGGCACAAACCTTTCCTCAAATTCTACACTCCAAAAATTAGGTTTGCACCTCCAAGGATTTGATCTCTCTTGGCACATGATAGGCCTGGTGTTAGATGGATCTAAGCTGCGGTAAGGAGAAAGTCCCATGTCACAAGAGAGAGTAACACTAAAATTAAAGAGAAAGCTCAAAATAAAAGCACACTAACCTTTCTAACCAACCTCAATATATATATATATATATGATGTGGGGTTTTTGATAGTGCTAGACCCACCAACATGTCAGGGGATCTTCCAGGTAAGAAATCCCAACTAGACCTTACACTGTTTGGAGTAGGAGTCCTAGTAGTGGGTAGTATGGTATTGCCTTGACTACAGTTGAGCACAGAGGTAAGTAAGATGTCCTTGTTGGAAGCAATGGTGTGACCTTGTAGCAAGTCAAGGAAGCTGTATCAAAGGGTCTAACACACGGAAGGGGAGAAGAGTGCACCCCTTAGATGCATGTGATAGCACTCAGCTTGAAAGGGAACACACAAGCTAAAAGACATCACAAGATGGAAAACAGGATAGCTGACGATCCAAAGTGATGAGTTATACCAATAAAACTCTTCAATAAGATTCATACAAACACATACGGAATAATCCATACATACATGCATAAATTACAACTACATTCATCATTAAAGTAACTAGGTTAGCCAAAATACAATAAAAATATATGCATGAAATGCGCTAGATCTATTATACTAAAAGAGTGAAATATCCAATCATACATACAACCATGAAAACTAGTAGCCTCGATAGCAGAACATTATAGGCACTTTCGCCTGCTCCTCCAAAGAGATGTACTCACTCTATAATGTGGAGAAGCCAAGGCTCATTACCATACACTCCAAGATTTATCTAAGTTAAACCTATCAAAATCTTGGCTCCCAAAATCCTATACAATGAGTTATGAGGTTCTATATATATCAAAGGGTAGTGTGACCCTTGAAATTCCCTTTTGTGACTCTTAGCCTTCCCTCATGACTCTTCAACTTACACATGACCGTTTACATTCTGCTATTGACACTTGGTCTTTCACATTACAACATGTTTACAATAAAATCTGCACATGTACCCATGCGAGACAAAAAATGGGCTTGAGTAAGCTATGTAAGACATCACTGATACTCAGACAGCTGTGGGAAGTCTAACTCGTCGACATCCTCTTGGTGATCAATGGTGGCGAACTGATGCCAAGCTTGGTAGTCTGTTATGGTGTCCACGTACCCCATGGTGACATCCTTATGAAATCAAACTCTTACCTCTGTAGCTTCCGGGTACACTGATTTTCCGTCTCTGTCCAGTGTGTCATATAACATGCACATCATGGTCTTGAGTGCAATTAGACCAACGACATACTGGTGCATAGTGTCTCCGCTCATCTACAAATCTGTGATGGTGACTATGCACATCATTTACTCGAAATATATGTCCAAATATAATTGGACTTGGTTATTTTCCTTCGCCTCAGTGAGTGTGCCAATGGATGGGATCACATACATGAACACAATGACATCCATGCTCCTAAACACTTGTGCATTTGAAGCCTATTAGCGAGTGATGAGTTATGGGAGTTCCTCATAGTTCCGGTCTGACTCTTGATGCGTGCCTTCAACTCCACTACCTTTGGCAAGTAAAACAGGGCTCCCTTGTACCTCATTCTCCATATCTACATGTGATCGTCACCAGTGTGTATGTCTGACAAGATGCATGCTCTCCTAGCACAACGTTGCTGACAACCATTAAGATGGACAACTGAATTATGCATGGTGACGAACTTGAAGTACAAGATCTGCATGACTGTCATGAGAGACAATATTCATCAAGTATTGCTTTCTTCAACTTTGCTCTAGAGGATTTTCTAGTTTTCTCTTCTCCCTGCTTGGCCGCTTGCAACTCCTTAGCCATGCACTCGTTTCCAGCTATCAAGAATCTCACACTTGAGTTGGTGGCTTCAGCACATGCCTTTGTAACATTGGCCAATGCAACTAGATGTCTGTGCACATCGAAAAAGATCACTCATTCTTCAAATTGCATAGGAGATACATGGACATCCAGAGTGGGCACTCTGCGTGACTGCACAACTCTATGTTGTGACTCATCGAAGGATATGTGTGCACATATAATTCCAGATTGTCCTCAAGGTTTTCAGTATTTCCTTGATCACTTGGGACTTGCTCTGCTCCTGGATTTGGTGAAGCCGGTGGAGTGACCTCTTGTTCTTTAGGCACAAAGTCTGTATCCTGATCTTGCTCTGGCTGAACCACATCGATGACCATTTACTCTAACATCTATTCAATCTCCTGAGAGAAGTCTTGTTCCTGCAACTACTCACCCTATTTGTTATCTTCCAGTTGTTCTGATGAATCAATAACATGTATTGGCACAGTTTCATCAATGTGTGCATGTTGCGCCTCTTGTTGTTCCTGTTCCTGTTGTGCTTCCTTCTCTCTTTTGCATAGCTCTTTTTCTTCCCTTAGTTGTTGCTTCAACTCCTGCAACTCATTTTCTACCTCCTACTTCTGCTTCTCCCTCTGTCTTTGTGCAATCCTTCTTTTGCGCAACCACTCCTCTGACTCAATCTCCAAAGTTTCTCTTAATACAAGTGGATCTTCTTTGAACTTGCAACTTTGCTCCACCTCTGCACTATCAACAACCTTCCTCTTTCCTTCGTCATGCATAGGTTTGTTACTCTCTAAGATATTGCTACCTTGTGTGCTACAAACCATTCTACAACCACTCTAACTAGTTCATTGAGCCTTGAGGAGTTGTAGTAGTATCTCCATGGGTCTTCCTCAGGCCAATGATAAGCCCTGTGGATCCAAGGATGATACATTATCACACAGTGGTCTTCCACTAAGTGATGCGGGTCATATGGATTGAAACTTCTAGTGCCAAAGGTGAACCTCTTGAATTCCTCCGTCTTGGCCTCAACATGCTTGAGATTCTGGATTTCATACAACCCGATCCACAAAGGAAGAGCTGGCCAAGTTGCCTTCTTCTTCATGTGTAGTCTCGCTGACAACCCTGTCGAGATGTGGTAAGCAACCCCTTGCACGACCAACTTATCCATGGAAAACTTCGGTAAAACATGCAGAGCCTTCTCCATGTTGTACATCCAAATGAAGGTGCCAAGGGGTGAGGCATACCAATCTGCAATGTTAACCAATGCCTCCATTTCTTCCTGTGACATGCAAGGCAGTTCCTTCTCAAAAATCATCCTATACACTAGGGTGACAAAGTGGTCTAATGGTTGTAGTATAACTCCATGGAAGATGCACTCGAAGAACAACCTGAAACAGGTGTGCACAGAGGTTTGTGAAGGTGTCCATGCCCAACCCAAGCTTGGGAACTGCTGATGGGCACAAATTACATCAAGAATGTAGGCAGACATGAAGATATTTTATTGTTAACCCTTGCGTGGCTGTCTAGCATCTGTTACTTGTCCCTTCAAATGGAGAGCCAACATGTCGAACCAATTGAAAGGTCTTCCTTCATTTTCCAGTTGATCCAACATAATCACCCAACTATTCGGGAAGGTTTATGTACTATTTTGGCTATATAAGTGGCATGCGAAGATGACCAAGAACTAATAAGCCTTCCAAAATATCTTTGTCTTCTATACTTGGTTGGGTTTTTTCTTGAACTTGGATGGTTCTCTCAACCAGCTCTTCAAGAAGTCCCTTGAGTTTGCATTGCTACCAGGCTTGGTGAAGGGTGCATCCATTGTGATCACCAGCTACAGCAAGTGATAAATCTCTTGAAAGTTCTCTGCCCTAAAGGTAGCAATTTCTATTCCACTGACACTCCTCAACACCATCGTCTATGTATCAATATGCAAGACAATATAATGGATCATTTTTGGGCATGGAAACGTGGGATACCTGCATGCAACCCGATACAAGCCAGACTTGTGTAGGTTGACATAGACTTTTCGGTCCTCCAGATTATCCTCAAAGGTGCCTAAAAAGATGTCATTGATGTCTTTCCATTTGATCTTGATCTCCTTGTCTATGAACAACTTAGTGCTTTCATAGATGGGTAAGCTCATAGACACTTGTTCGACTGCATCTCCAGTTGTGCTCTCAATGGTGTCCTTTAACCCTTCTCTCTTGGAAGCCATTGTACCTATACCACTGAGAGACTGATGAACACCTATTATACCTAGAGATAGAGCAACACTCATGGAAAGAAAACTATCTTTTGAAAACCAAAAGCACCTTGAGAACTAACATGAAACACTCCTGGGTGACTAGCTAGAATATTTGCGCAATTTTCACTGGGAAGCTAGGAGATTGACTCCCAAAATTGTGCAGAGCATATTCTAGACTACCAGTGAGCTAAATGACTGCTGAAACTATCCAGAGCACAATCCATATTGGCCTACTGAGGACTGGAACTAGACAATGCGTAGTTTCAATCAACATGACTACAACCCGGGAAAATTGTATTGCGCAATTTGAGGGGCCAACTGAGGCGCTACCTCTCATAATTGTACAGATCACGCCCTAGGAGGCTAGTATGAGGCAATTTCTACATAATTTCTAGGAGCAAGGCAAGGCCTTCCATCGCAGAAATGTGCAGTCCAAGCTGGGCAAGGCAAGGTCTAGGCCAAGGCAGTTCAGACCCACTGACGAGCGACTGAAAAGACTAAGGACTGAATGCATGTGTGAAACTGGGTGTAGACATGAGTGAATGAACATGCATGCAATCAATGAGTGGAAGATTCAGTAAAATGGGAAAGTAACGAAGTGTATGAAGCAAGTCATCACAATGACAACCGCCAGTGCAGAAACAATGTCATGCATGCAAAAGCAAGGAAATCAGGTGGAAAACTTGAAACATTGCTTCTACAAGATAACATGCATTAACAAAACAACAAGCAATTAATGAAACAAGAAAACAACTTTGATACAAACCAAAATACAAAAAGCAACAGAAAAGCAATAAAAGACATGAAAATCGGACTTACCCAAAAAAAGTTGTGCTGAGTGTGTTGAATGTTCCTAGATGTGTTGGGGATGCCAAATCTCCAGGATCGAAGTGAAGAATGAGCTATGAAGCCTCGAATAAATTGTTTGGACAAGATCAAGGCTTATGACGTGCATGACACAATTCTAGGAAGACATGACACTTGGTGGGAGGTTTCTAAAATGACTTTTTCATGTAACCCCCGTTGCTAAAAATAGATCCTTGAAATATAGGGAAGCTTTTTTTCGTTTTGATTTTTTACTTTTTTCCTTTTCGAGAAAAAGCTACCCTTGCATGGAAATCAATATTGCTCAGTCCTGGAGGGAACTAGTCAACTTGTGAGCACATGCAATGGCCAACAAGCCCTTGAGTGACTTATGCGTATTTTTTGTGCTGAGTGGATATGGCTGCCCCTCAAGCTATGTTCAATTTCTAGACTAAAACCAAGGCTGCCACCCAAAACTGCACAAATTCTAAGAGCAAGCCCAATGATGGGCTGCTTTGCGCAATTTTCAGGGGGAAGAAATCCTTGCATGCTCTGCGCAATTCTGGAGAGAATCTGGCTTCCTTGATTCTTTACGCAATTTTGGAGAGCAAGGCTGGTTGCCCTCAAATTCTGCACAATTATCGAAGTCAACACAAGAACCAGCCGAAAACCAAGTCACGGGAGGCCATCTTGTCAGTGAAAGGCAAATACGTTAGCGAACACAAGCTGATAAGCCAAAGGGAACTCAACTGACAGCATACGTACCTAGGAAGTGCAAGACATGCTACTAAGGATGGTTGGTAAAGAGGCTCCAAAATGAAGCTAAGGAAAAATTTTGGAGGATGGTTGCAAGCACTGCAACATTGGTGACACACTAGTAGAACTCCAGCTCTATGAATGGACCTTGTTTCATGAAAAAAAAGTCTAACTCCTCTGGAAGTATTGTTCAATTCTTTGATTATCGTGGTTTGCACACTAGCTTGAGTGAAAGATGTAGTGCCTTCCATGCTCTTGATCGGTCAACACACATTCCAAGACAAGTCAACTTATTTGTTTCGATTGGGGATGAGGGGTAGATTGGTGCACAAGTAATATGATTGTCAGAGTTTAAGTTTCATCTCTGGTGTTGCTCCACTGCCAGTAGGCCTAGAAAGTACCCCGAAGGAGTCACGCAGAAAGACAAGCATCGCTCCTCTGCCAGCAAGCCTAGTCAATACCTCGGTGGAGTTACTTGCATCACCTCTCTGTGTAGGAAGCCTTTCACTTCTTTTGCCTTATTCATTTTTTCAAAATTTTCATATTTTCATTTTTTCATAGAACTGTGCAAATGCACTTATTTATTTTAGAGGTGGAAGAGGGATACCAACTTATTGAGAGAAAAAGAGGTTGTTCCTTCAGAGAAGTATGTTATATATACCTCTGACAAACTTGTTAAGGTTTCCCCCCTCACCTTACTCTACTTGACTGAGCTGACAAGGGTTAACCAAAAAACAACCGACTAGTGTAGGTGGTACTAGTTAGAGCACAAGTGTTGTGTTTTCACCAAGATCCACTTTAAAAAGAATGTATTTTCCATTGGTGTATCATTGAATGAAGACAACAAGTTCTACATAAAGAGAGATCACAACAAATAACCAAGTGTTAGTAGTTTTACAAGTCCTCCTGTACTTTACCCTATTTGTCTTAAGGGTCACACACAGTTTCATGTGAAACTATCCTAGGGACGCAAACAAGCAAACAAAACAACAAAACAAAGTGCAGAGAAAAACGCGTAAGAAAAGCAAGAAAGTAAGAAAACAAACAAACAAACAAACAAAGTAAACATGCATGCAAGCAAACAAGACATAAAGCAAATACTACCCGTACTCCTAAGCTAACAGTGTATGGGTCTTCTCACACGAGGTAATATTCCCAATGCAACCAATGGTGCATTGGTCGACCCATGATGGTGAAGGCATGGTTTGCGAACAAGACATTCAAGTGAACTAGAAAACATGAAAGATATAATAATGAAGACCAACACACTCCGAGTTTAAATGCATCCACAGAAAAGAAAAGAGTGAAAGCACAATACAAGCACTCTATGGACTTACCATGGTGTTGTGACACACTGCATGCAAATTATAAGCATGCACAACCTCTTGATTGTGACAGACAAGCAAACATGAGAAAGAGAGGCAACCTATCTATTGCAAGTGTGCTTACTGCGTATGATTTCTCCAATGCATGAGCGATGGGATCATGTGATTCAGGTGGAGGAAGTGAAATTTGTGTGTTGGATTGATCTTCAGTGCATACACATGAGTGATGAGGAGCCTTGGGTGTTTCAACAGTTTCCTGATCAGAAGTGAAACTAACCTCAGGAAAGTGAGGACCTGACATAACCATCAACTCAAGCTGAAGTGCCTCGACATCCTTCGGCGTTTCGATTTCATCAACAGATAGATCATCATAAATAGGTGGCTTTGAAAGATCAACAACGCTTGAATCAACATAGTGATCGCATATAGGAGTAAAGAGATCACGATAGCTATGATCAGAAAACTCAATGAGTTCATCGAAATCATCATGATCTGATGAATCATACAGAGGGGTAGATGAGAAGAAAAAAAGTTCACCCTCTGCATTTCCGGAAAAAAATAATGAAAAATTGAGTGGATTTTCAATGAAATATTTGTCCTCTCCACTGTCAAATGATGGACTGACATCGAGTGTGTTCTGTGAATGATCAGAAGTAGATGCATCCATGGATGGATTTACATAAGGAAAATCAGAGACAACAGAATCACCAAATATGCTAGGAAAAAAAGAGGAGGCACGAACAGAAGGAGGTCATCCTTCATCACGGGCTCATGCTTAGATTCCTAGTCATACTCATCGTAAATGACATCACAGGTTGGTTGTGCAACATCAACTCTGTTGATAGCTTGATCTTCATTCACAACAAGTGTGGAGTCTGGAATAGAAGAACACAAGGCAGTACAATCTATAGGATCAGAAGAATGTGGAGACAAAGGTTGAGCTAACAAGTGTATATGACAACCCATGGGCTTCCCAATCAAATCTACACAGAAATTGAGAGTAGTGAGGGTACGGAAATGTATTAGTTGAATATAATTGTGTGCATGCTCTCCCACATCACTCTACGGGGGTGGAGTTGTCTAATGAGGGGGAGGCGGACAATCACTTATAACAACGACTCTATCTACCTGAGATTGTGCAGCTCCATCACCAAAGTATGTTGAGCGAGGTTTGAGATTTTTCTTCATTTTGAGACAGAGTGATTTGATACAAGCATACTCATATATGTCCCAAAGATATTGGGATTTCATCTGACTTCTCAGAGCTTCGAAAGAGAGTAGACGGAAGCGCTGCCAAAAATCCATTAGTGATTCATGCAGGTCCTTCCGTTGTTTTAAAATTTTATTATCAAGTTCTTCAAGATCAAAATGATGAAAAATAGATTCTATTAGATCAGTGAATTGCTTGAATGAGTGCACGCAATTAGGAGGCAGCATGCAACACCATAGAAATGGGTATTCATGAAGTTTTTGTGCGAGCAACATACATAGCTCTACTTCATTAAAGCCTTCCACAGTCTCCATGAATTCATGTAAGTCATCTAAGTGCTCAGGCCAGGCTACTTTTCCTTCACCATCATACGCAAGTTCAGACAAGTCATCAAAGAACTCCCTCTCGACTTCAAAGGGATGTCCATTGGACAAACATTGCAGAGGGTTAACTACAAAAATATCCATGATAGGCGTGTGAAGATTTAAAATAGGATGTTAGGACTCAACTTGTCATCTAACCCTCCTTTTAGTGCTAGAAATGTTGACGATGATGGACCTTCCAACATGTTAGGGGATCTCCCTGGTAAGAAGTCCCAACTAGACCTCAGACCATTTAGAGTAGGAGTCCCAGTAGTGGGTAGTACAATATCGCCTTGACTGCGATTATGCGTAGAGGTAAGTAAGATGTCCTTGTTGGAAGCAAGGGTGTGACCTTGCATCAAGTTAAGGAAGGTGCATGAAAGGCTCTAACACACAAAAGGGGAGAAGAGTGCACCCCTTAGAAGCCTGTGATAGCACGCAACTTGAAAAGGAACACATGAGCTGGAAGACATCACGAGATGGAAAACATGATAACAGACGATCCAAATTGATGAGTTATACCAACAACACCTTCGATAAGATTCATATAAACACATACAAAATAGTCCATACATACATGCGTAAATTACAACTACATAAATCGTTAGAGTAACCAGGATAGCCTAACTACAATAACAATATATGCATGAAATTTGTTGGCTCTATTATATTAAAAGAGTGAAATATCTAATGATACATACAACCATGACAACCACTAACCCCGATAGGGGAACAATACAGTCACTACCACCTGCTCCTACAGAGAGATGTACTCACTCTGCACTGTGGATAAGCCAAGGCTCGTTACAATACATTCCAAGATTTCTCTAAGTTAAACCTATCAAAATCTTGGCTCCCAAAAGCTTCTACAATGATTTATGAGGTTCTATATATATGAGGTTCTATATATAGCAAAGGGTGAGGTGACCCTTAACATTCCCCTTTGTGACTCTTAGCCTACCCTCATGACTCTTCAACCTACACATGATCGTTTACATTCTACTATTGACACTTGGTATTTCACTTTACAACATGTTTACAATACAATCTACACATGTACCCATGTGAGACAAAAAATGGTCTTGAGTAAGCCATGCAAGGCATCAATAATACTTAGAAAGTTGTGACAAGACTAACTCATCGACATCCTCTTGGTGATCGATGGTGGCGCACTGATGCCAAGCTTGGTAGTCTATTATGGTGTTCGCGTACTCCATGGTGACATCCTTCTGAAATCAAACTCTTGCCTCTGTAGCATCCATGGACACTGATTTGGCACCTCTATCCAACTCGTTAGATAGCATGCTCATCATGGTCTTGAGTGCAACTGGACCAGCGACATACTAGTGCATAGTGTTTGTGCTCATCTACAAATCTGCGCTGGTGGCTATGCGCATCATTTCTTTGAATTACATGTCCAGCTTTGGTCGGACTTGGTTCTTTGCCTTCGTGTCAGTGAGTGTGCCAGTGGATGGGATCACATGAGTGTGAACAATGACACCCATGCTCCTAACGACTCGTGCATGTGAAGCATGTAAGTTGGTGATGAGTTGTGGGAGTTCCTCATAGTTTTGAATCTTACTCTTGATGCGTGCCTTCAACTCCACTACCTTTGGCTTCATCATCTTTGGCAAGTACAACGGGGCTCCCTTATACCGCATTGTCCATATCTACATTAAATCGACACTAGTTTATATGTCTGACAAGATGCATACTCTCTTAGCAAAACATTGTTGCCATCCATTAAGATGGACAACTGACTTATGCACAGTGACGAACTTGAAGTACAACTTCCGCATGACTATCTCAAGAGACGATACTTCATCAAGTATTGCTTTCTTCAACTCTACTCTAGCAGATGCTATAGCTTGCTCTTCTCCTTGTTTGGCCACTTGCAACTCCTTAGCCATGCACTCATTCTTAGCTATCAAGAATCTCACACTTGACTTGGTGGCTTCAGCATATGCCTTTGTAGCATCTGCCAATGCAATTGGATGTCTATGCACATTAAACATGATCACTCATTCTTCAAACTACACATGAAATACATGGACATCTGAGTGGGCACTCTGTGTGACTGCACAACTCTGTGTTGTGACTCATCGAAGGATATGTTGTGCACATCTGCTTCTAGATTGTCCTCAAGGATTTCAGTATCTCCTTGATCACTTGGGACTTGCTCTGCTCCTGGCTCTAGTGAAGCCAGTGGGGTGACCTCTTGGTCTTTAGACATGCGGTGCGTATCTTGATCTTGCTCTAGCTTAACCACATCCATGTCCATCTACTCTAACATATGTTCAAGATTCTAAGAAAAGTCCTACTCTTATGACTTCTCACCCTGTTTTCTATATGCCAGTTGTTCTGATGAATCAATAACCTATATTGGCACAGTTTCATCAATGTGTGTATTTTGTGCCTCATGTTGTTCCTGTTCCTGTTGCACTTCCTTCTCTCTTCCACGTAGCTCTTGTTCTTTCCTTAGTTTTTTCTTCAACTCCTGCAACTCCTTTTCTGCCTCCTCTAGCTTCTTCTTCTCCCTCTGTCTTTGCGCAATCCTTCTATTGCACTGTCGCTTCTTTGCCTCAATCTCCAAAGCTTCTCTTAATACAAGTGGATCTGATTTGAACTTGTAGCTTTGCTCCACCTCTACGTTGTTGGCAACCTTCCCATTGCTTTTGTCATGTGTAGGTCTACTACCCTTTGTTGTTGTTGATGTTGCTGGTCTCTGAGATGTTGCTACCTTGTGTGTTGTTGTAGATCTAAACCGGGATTATTATGATAATAGAAATAACCCAAGAATAACAAGATAGAAATAGATAGAAATGCTTCTTTGATATCAAACCCTTAAGGTAGGGACACACCATACATTCACTCCTTAAGGAAGGAGAACACTCCACAAGCCATATGCCTGTTCATACAAGAATACTTCTCTTCTCTCTCCATGTGGAGTCTCTAGCCTCTATATAGGCCTCATACATACAATACCATGCATCATTACCATGGTTTCCTCATACCATCAACTAATACCATGGGCCCCTTACATTATTATTAACTACTTGTGGTCCCTTACATGACATTGGTTAACCACCTTATTTATTACTATGGCCCATCCCATTATTACATCATTACCTTGGGTACCTCCCTCGGTACCCCATA
>APFE031109540.1:67208-102780 GCA_000404065.3 Pinus taeda | reverse complement strand
GCGACTAGAGTCATCTTTTTGTCCTTTTCTCGACTCTTTAAAGATGAAAAGGTCAAGTTATGTCCTTGTGCCTTAAAAATTAAATCACTCGCGATCACGCACCTTGTTAGATTCTGTTTATTGGCCATTTGATTGTGTGCCTTGACTCTTTTTCAACCCCGTGTGCGATTTTCAGTTTGTGATGGCAACTTTTCCAGAGTTCACCAACCCAGGAAGCCCCTCTGACGGGAATCCTGGTCATTTTCCTCCTTTTGGGAATGTTGATGCTCCTTACATGGCAACGTTGTCCCTTCCTGGGTTAACTGTTGGGTTTCCTGTTTGGTTGTTCTCAACCTCTGTGGTCCCTAATGTTTCAACTATTGGTCAGTCAGTTCCTCCACCCGAACAACATCATGTTGATTCCAAGGTGGACCTCTCCCCTTCTTTGCCCGTTTCTACATCTTCATCTTCTACTTCGCCTGGTGAAAGTTTGGATTCAAGTAACCAGGTGGCTAAGAAGAAGAAGAAGAAGACGAAGAAGAAGAAGTCGCCTAAGTGAGAGGCTAAAAGTGCAGCGACTGCCCCGAGTATAGCTCAGGTCGGAACTCCTTCTGCTCCTCCGCGGAAGGTTAAGTTTCCTTGTAAATTGTGCAAGGGAGACCATCTTCTTCATGATTGTCATGGCATTCTTAGGATCTTAGAAGTATGGTCTCACGATCCGCCTTACCCCTCATCGTCCTTTGAAGCTCATGGAAATGCTACCCTATCAATTGGCGATGGTAAGAAGAAAGGGAAGATTCGATTCCCCTGTAGGCTATGTGAAGGCAACCATCTCCTTCACCTTTGTCTGCTCATGGATAAAGCTTCCGCTGTTCTTACAGCTTCTTCACCCCAACTCCCCGTTGGTTATCAGAGGCTCTCTTTAGACCCTCTTCCTGTCGACAAAGATATTGACTTAGATTCTTCTCTTGTCTGGGCTCCTCTTCTCGAACCTGGCTGTGCAAAGCCTGGTCCCGGCCAATCGTTGGTCGGAAAGAGTGTTGACTCGAGTTCACCACCTGTCGATCACTCTGTTTCGGAAGAGCATCATGCTCATGTTCTTCTCGTCTTGTCAAATTCTCCTGAGTCCGAAAATGACTCTCCTATCCCAGCTAATCCTGAGAGTCCTTCTTCGGAGCAGGGGGGTAATCATATGATTCCCCCACCAAGTAGTTCAGTCGTTTCCTTCGACTGGAGTCATTTGACCGCCTACCGCCTTCCATCCCATGTGCCTTTCCAGATTACAGTACATGCCTATGATAAGGCAGTGCCTGGCATTGTCCTGGACGAGGGTGCATCTGTCAGTCTTATGCCTTCCACTACTTGGCAAGCTTTGGGCTCCCCATAGCTTGTGCCAGTTGCAAAAAATATGATGGTGTTTGACGGAGGAACCAGTCAACCATTAGGGATCCTTCCGAAGTTCCCTATTACTTTGGGAGGCAAAACTGTCTATATAGACGTACTGGTTACCCAAGGTGCTTTAGATTTCAGTCTTCTCCTTGGCCGTGACTATGTTTATGCCATGGGGGCCCTTGTCTCTTCACTTTTCCGTGTGGTTTGCTTTCCACATGATGGAAGAATTGTGACTATAGATCAATTATCGTTATTTAGTCCCCCGGTGCCTCCTACGCAGTTCTCATCCCCTCCTGGTTTTTATCCACCGGTTGTATCTGCCCCACCACAGGTCCACTACGTGGCTACTTATCCCGTGCCTGTCTCCAGTGATGCTATCATCATGCATAGTGTCTTGGGGGCATTGGGTCCTGACTTCCAAGACATTATCCTTCCATCGGGAGTGGCACTCTTGGAAGCAACGGCTTCTTGTTCATTATGATGAAGTTCATTCGGAGCATAGTTCGCTTTCCTATGCCAAGCTCCTTAAAAAATGAAACTGGGTCTGGTCGAGCATAGTTCCTGATCTTGTGTCGATCTCCTTAAAAAATGAAACAAGGGTTATGAGGATAGTTCTTTTACTATGTCAACCTCATTAAAAAATGAAACAACTCCCTTTCCAAATGAGTCTTTGATTAAGAATCGTAAATACCAAGTCGAGTCTTTCCAAGACTCGAAACGTGAACCTTCCATCCATTCCACTTTGTGCATGCAATGAAGCTTGGGGGCATGTACCTCGCTGTTTGCATCGTTACTGTTGGGGGCATGCGAAACTTATAACAAGCATAGTTTTTTTTCCGTTTCAAACCTTGTGTACAACATGAAACCGAACTCCAAGCAGATTCTCCATGGTTCAAGCTTGTGTAAAAATGAACACCCACACCCATTTACCATCTCGTGATTGTGTCTTTAACCCGCTAAATCCTGTTAGACTGAAGCCCTTGGTTTGTTTTTCATCCATCGCCACCATCTACTTTGGCCCGATCATATGCCTTCACTGCTTGTTTTCATTTCCGAGGACCGCCAGTTAAGAGTGCATTTTTGTTAAGCTTTAGCCATCTTGACCATTACAGTTTTGGAGCAGTTCCCCATTGCAGAACTAGTTGCTACCCTTTATACCACTCATATCCTCTAAGGAACGAATCACCTTTAAGCTAATTTCTACTCGTAAAATAGAAAAGCGAGATTGCCGAGTATTTTTCCCTTTTTGACTCGTTAAAGAGAACTAAAAATGGACGGTATTCTTTCAGCTCTTTTCTGACCGTGTTAAAGATGAAAGATTTGCCGAGTTATTCCTCTTGACTCGTTAAACGTAAGTAAGAGGTAGTCACCTTTAAGCTCTTTTCTGACCATGTAAAGAAGAAAATATTGTCGGGCCCTTGTCGTTTCAAGCTTGTTAACGGTTACGAAACGACCTGGTTTCGATCGCTTTTTTACTTTTCAAAGTCGAGATCACTAATTATGAAAAGTACTCCTCGATCGTAATGGTCGGGCAGTTCTTTCGAGCATTGTTTTATACTTTTTCGGGCTCGAGAGACACAACTTTACGAAAAAGGACACCCCTGGAGTTTACTTTTTTTCGTCTTTTCAAACTCTTTAAACACGAAAAGACGTCGATTTCTTCCTCTGTCAGACCCGTTAAAACTTGATGACATTGGATTCCGTCGAAATGACGCTTTACAAGCATATGCTATCCCCTTCAAGCTTGTTAATAAAAATAACTGGGGTACTCGCCAGAAATGGTGGGGAAAATGGAACCACAATTATTGTCGTGTCGGCCATATGTCGCTCTTGAACATGGCACTTGTCTGCATTTGTGTCTGGGTGGGGACATCTCATCTTGTTTTTACACTTACTTCCATGGGTTTTGGGTGATCCTGTTTGACCTCTCATCAGCTCGTCGCCTCATCACCATGACCTCTGACCATTTGATGTCAAATATTGCCAATTCCACTGTCGTGCCGCCGATATGTTCAAGAGAAGTTGACCTCTGTAGAATACTTAACCTCCCTCTGATACCTCACATAATCCTGATTCACAAAACCTTTTTATCCTTCTCTGTCTCGTGTCGATGATGTGGGAAACATTATGGCCCACCTTCGATTAAGGTCCCTTCCTGTCGACTTCAGCTCATTATCCAGGAAGTTGACCCAGAGACTCCCTTCAGGTGCCTTGGAGCCTGCATGCCTCAATGGCAGGTTCTTCGTGTTCGACGCGAGGTTTTCATGATTGGCCTCTGATCGAATGATTCTACGGGTGTTCGACGCTGGCTCACTGATTCGCACGCCATAGATTGTACCTTTAGTACCTTGAGGACCATTGTCATTATTGGTGGTACCTCTCGTGTCTGTTAACAGTTTTCATCATTGACTGGTAATCAGACAATGTTCTTGCATGTTCGACTTCGACTCCCATATTCGCATGCTTGAACTTGTACTTTGTTCGGGTCGAGATGGAGCGCAAGACCCTAGATTTTGTCTGTTGAGATCTAGGTTGCGATTTTGTGGATTATTATGATCATTACATGACTCCTTCACTGGATGGCTGTGACCATGCCTGAGTTTGTTTATCGATCCTCACTGGATGGCTACGTCTATACCTTGGATCCAGATTTTTATGTACTCTGTTATGGATGGTTGTGCCCATACCACATACATCATGTACTTGAGATATCTATTGTACTTCTTCATGCAGTTTCTCCGGCGGCAGTATTTTCAGTTGGCCACGTTCTTGTAAATCATTTCACCCCTCTCTCTCTCTCTCAAGCCTCATGCTTTAGGGGGCATCTGTTACATAGTAATTTGTCACCGTCCCTGTTACCCCTTCTCCCGCACCTTGGAGGACTCGTTCTGGGACCTGTGAGAAGTGACATGACCTAGAAACACTTGCATTATATTCCCCTAAACATGTACTTCATATGCCCTGAAGACACCTTTTGCAAAATACCCATAAAAATAGCCCTTTTTCCATTGGCACGGTTCCACTGTGTATCATTCGCGCCAGTGGGGGAAATCCTCCAAAGAGGGCGCACCAGTTGGCGCTCTGTCTCAGAGTCACACTCGCGCCAGCCCAGTTGGGTAGAGTTTTTAACAAACAAAATTACGTAGGTTCTTCCTAACCCACTCATGAACTGAATCTATATTGAGTTGTTTTAGTTTGGCTTCGAATCTCCATATGAGGAAGTAGTTCTCCACCTCTCATGGAAGCTTCTTAGTGATAAAGCCAATCCCATGAATATTGTGGATGATCCTAACTCCTTCCCCTCTATCTATGAAAGCTTGTCCTTTTTCCTTTGACAAGCTAGTTCTATTTCCAGAGTTTCAGATTCTAAGTCCCAAAGTCTGAGAATTGTTAAGTTCATGCTAAAAGAAGCCTTCTTCATTCCCATAAGGCTAAATCTAAAGTGAGGAGATTCTTGTCCAAGTAACCAAGGAGAGAGAGGCTTGTTCCCCATTCCCAACAAGCTTGCAAGGCATGGGGCCGGCTGATCAACCAGCCAAACGGAGGATTTGACGTAGAACTATGGTTGTATTCTTCTTTGTTTATCATAATAGACGACTATCATTATGGTTCCACTCTTATTGTCTTTATAATGATGATTGAGTTATATCCTTTCTTACTGATATATAGTTGCATCTATTGGATTTTATGCTTGTATTTGTGTCGTTCTTTGCATGTGCAGGTGTCCGTTCACGAGGATCGTGGGGATTGTGACCAGCCGGAACAAAGGAACGGGAGCGGTGACTCTTCTACAAGTACTAGCGTTGGAATCCAAGTAGGCCCTCATCATCGGTCTTTGATTTGCAATTAGGAACCTGCATGTTAGCATTGTTTGATTGTTGCTAGACCCCATTTGGGCTAGTAGGGATCGCCTTTATCCACAGAGGGGATTTACCTCCACAACACAAGGCATGCTACAAGCCTCATGTGAATAATATAAAAGTTCCCAACTGTTGTGACTTTGATGCTCCCAGAAAACTATGTTGTCCCCTCAAAACTAAATTGTTGGTTGACTTCAAGATCTAATTTACCCCCTCAAAACAACCCAGAAATTTTTGCAACTTTGGGGATGTAATCCTCTCCAAAAACCCAGAGTAACCCAGAAAGGGTTTTCCTTGGTTTTGAATTACCAATTTCGAACCCTTGGGGATTGGCCCTCCTCCAATACTGGAACTCACTGCCTGTAACTGGAACTATTGTAACTTGCTACCACAAAGTTAGGAAACCTTGCCAAATCGGACTCCCAACAATTTCTCCACAACCTAGCTTCCCAATCCTCTAGTTAAGCCTCCTTCCAAGTGACCCCCATTAGGCACTGTGCAGTCCTGAGTGAGGATGACGCAAACCCTTCGACCAGCAGCTCGACCTGGGTATTTGATTGGCCTTCCTACTATAATTTCTCCTCTGTGAAGTGGATACTCGATGTGGATACCTCCAACAACCTTCACAACTGAATTCCTTGACTCTCTTGCTCCACCAAACACACAGTCTCTCCCATTGCGTCCCAGATTCTCCCAAACTGTGTCCTTGCTGGCCATGGCAGCATTCTCCTCTACTGGGTGATCTTCTCTCTGTCTCCAATGGGAAAGAAATCCCTCCTAGGGTGGCACTCGAAGTCCACCAAAGAGAGGGATGAGCTTCACTCCTTGGGAAGCTCTTGTGTTGAACAACACTTGTAGCTTAACTAAATAACCAAAGCAACAATGAAATTATCAAATTATCAAAAGGCCCCAAATGCTGCTCACTTCCTTCTATTTATTCTTTCTCCCTTAGGCCCCACATGGGTCCCATCAAATATTTTGATCCCCACTTAGGAAAATCGAACTGCCTTCATGGGGTGGGTATTTTGGGTGGGTGAGTGGCCCCCATAATCCACTAAAAGGCACATTGACCCCCTTTCTCCTAAGTTCTCCCATCAAATTTGCCTTAAGCCAAAATAACAAAATTGCTAGAATTGATTTTCTCCTCACCTTGGGAAAATAATTAGGAAGGGACATTACAATAACAAAAAGATATTCCTCCTTTCTGTTGATTCAGAGTTGGTTCTAGAAAGTAGTAGTGGAGGACAGTCAAACATACAATATTAAAAACAAAAATGTGACAATCATTGCCATTGAGGAATACTTTTTTGAATATAACCCATGCTTCTGAAGTCTTCTTTTCCATATGGGATAGGTCCATCACTTTTCTTAAAAGTCGAGCAATCTCTTGACCCCGTCCTTTACTAGAATATGCTCATAGATGATACAAGTTTCTGCTGCAATATCCTTGATGGAGTGGAGATTTGTTATCATCTCTCTGTGCTCTATCCTTGGCTCTTTCATCTTTGTCAAATTATAGAAAGCTACCAATGTTACATATTTTTTAATAAATTTAATGGAAAGTTTCATTTGGAATGATGAGTTGAGATTATCATTTATCTGTGGATGTAAAAGAGAAACAAAATAGGGCATCAACAATAGCTCCAGAAAATTTTTGATATAGATAATCATGTTACAGTGTCGGAGCTCAGTGTTTCCTATACCCAGGGTTTTGATTTTGTTGAGAAGTATACAACCCCGTTGGCTACCAACCCACCTCTGGACCTTTCCTTGCCTTTATGGCAAATCCATGTTTTGAATTACAAATCAGCAGAAGTTGAGGCCAATGTCATTCTTAACATACATCATTGTATAGGAAACTGCATATCTCTCATGTCCCTATTATTGGATTTTACCAGAAAAATTGTCAGCCTGAATCCATGCCCTTTATACCACATATTAACCGATATAGTGGAAGAAGCCTGATCAGGAGCTCAAGACCAAGTGTCGAAAATGCTTAATTTTGAAAGTGATCGGAACTGGTTCAAACTTGAATGACTGGATAGGTCTCGTCCTCCTGATTCTGTCGCCGTGAACAGTTCGAAAAACGGTCTCCGTATGAGGAAGTTATGTTAAAAAGAAGAAATGCCCAATAACATTGAATTTTTTTTTTAAATTAAAAAAAAATATATATTCCTTTTGGGCAGGCCAATCAGAAGCTACAGCGTGGCAAGCTTGGAAGCTGCCACGTGGCATGTTGACGTTAACGGATTTGGATGGCATATGTCAAAATAGATGGGTGGCAGAGAGGTTCGACCCTGCGACCTCGGGGTAACAAGGGCCATGTCTTACCAACGAGCGGTATGGTTGGGACTTGTTTGGGTAGCGACGGAAACTTGATATGAGTTTAAACTTCTTTTGGGTGGGACTCGAAGGGGGCCAGCCCCCGTTCCACGTGACCTCATGCCAAGAACCAAGCGCCGGGACTTAAACCGCCCACGTAGAAAACCTTCAACGGTCACCGTTTAATGTGTGAGACTTGGTCACGTAACCATATGAACGTGGAGTTAAAGGCGGATCAACCGTCAGTTTAAAAGTTGGCGCGGAATCCGATGGAGAACCACCGGTCCAATCAACCCCTGTTCACATGCGCCATAAATATAACTGCAGTTAAAGCCAACCGTAACCGCCCGTTTAGCGGTGGAACTGGAGGAGCACTCCAAAAATGGAGGAATTGCCTATTTGTCGGGGTTATCTGGCAATTAGCCAGTTTTAACTGGAGTTTTTCTAGGGCAGACCGGAGAAACTTTAATGAGCCATAAATTTGGCTAGGAAAGTCCTTTTTGGACGATTTTTTTTTTTTATTTTGGGTCTCTTCGACCTTTTGAAGCCATTGTAATAGGTTTCACAGCCATATGAGGTCGTTTGCAGTTGTTTTTGCTTCGTGGAAGTTCCAGGGGCCACTAGGGCCAAATCAGTATGGGAGCTGCATTGGGAACTGTGCAGCCATTGAATGTGGAACAAAGGTCATTCCTAAAGGTTTTCAGTATTCTGAATCCATTTCTACAGGTTTTCTTCCCTATTGAGGCATTCTTCTCACTGTTTAGCTTCAGGGAAGCTTCCAGGGCCACTAGGGCCATTTCAGTGCTTGAGTTGTTTGGGGGCTGTGTTCATCCATTTTTGGTGATTCAAAAGCCTATGTCTGCTATTTTCGACCTTCTGAGTCTAATGGTAGAGGTTTCAGAACCAATTGAGGTCATATTCACCTCAAAATTCTCCATGCAAGTCTAAAGGGCCACTAGGGCCAATTAGGGAAAGTATTGTATAAAGTACAATTTCACTGTATAGTGCTTGGGAAAGAGCATGTTTAGCTAATTCCTATATTCTAATCCTGTATTTATAGTCAGATCTGTCTTTTGAGACACTCATATTCTTGCATTAGCCTTTGTAGCATTTTTAATACAAGAGGACAAGCCTAGTTTGAGAGGCTTGGTCCAACAGGTGTAGCCCAGGAGGGGTGAACTACTTCATCATTTTGATGTCTTTATTTGTTGAAGATGGTATGCTAAACAAAACTGATATAAAGTGTTAAACAGCAAATATACATAACTTTCATACACACATAATCACCTATACAGGTGCAGAAAGTTATTTGTTTTATTCCACAAGACATCAAACTTCAAGTATGTGTATGTCAATGACTTCTAAGTGTTTACTTCGTTATTTCATTAGGCAAAGCCTGTAGAGGGCCAGGTAGCCTCTGGAACTCATCCTCTCTTTAGAGGTGACATGTCCAAGAGACCCAAAATCAAAACAAAATCCGTCCAAAAAGGACTTTCCTAGCCAAAGTTATGCCCCATTGAAGATCTCCTCTAGTTTGGCCTAGAATCACTCCAGCTAACTATAGTGGAAGTTTAGTTAGCTCCGCCAATTATGGCGAGACCACCCAAATTTGGCGCTCCGCCAATATTCCTGCCAGTCCAACTGCGCTTTAACCGTTTGCAATTACTATGCATGGGAAAAAACTTCTGGCAGTGGTTAAGTGCCTCGGATTTCGTGTTGACTGGTTGTTTAACGCATCGTTTAACCCGCATAGGTGAACACGTTTAATGAATAAGCAGTGAACATTGAAGGTTTTCTACGTGGGTGGTTTAAGTCCTCGCGCCTAGTTCTTAGCATGAGGTCACATGGTATGGGGTCTAGCCCCCTTTGGGCCCTGCCCAAATGAAGTTTAAACTTCATAAGTCATTTCTCCGCACCTCTTAACAAGTACTGCCACGTGGTGCAATGGTAAGGCATTCGGTTGGTGGTTAGGAGATCGCGGGTTCGATCCTCCATGCCTTCAATCAAGTTTTAATATGCACCCAACATATCTTTGTTGATGTCATCCAGCCCATGTGATGGCCTCCGAGCCTGCCACATGGCAACCTGCCATTTGTTGTCCAAAATAGAATATTCCAAGGAATATTCTATTTTAAATTTTTTTGAAAAAATTCAAAATTTCAATGTTATTGGGCAATTCTTCTTTTTGGCATAACTTTCTCATACGACGATTGTTTTCCAAACCGTTCATGGCGCCGGAATCAGGAAGATGAGCTCTATCCGTTTGTTCTGGTTCAAACTAGTTTTGAGCACTTTAATTTTTAACCATTTTACAACACTTGGTCCTGAGCTCCTGATCACACCTCCCAAATGAGAAGGCTTTTGGTCCCCAAAAGCTTACTGAATCTCTAAATTGAACTGTACAGCACTTGAGGAATAGAAATATCCTCTTTCGTTCAGCCAAAAGAGCATACCGATGCCAAAATGTCCTGCCTTGCCATCTGTCATCATGGCGACTGTTTGCTGCATAAGCCAAGTACTTGTCGAATCCTGACCAAGCTTGTTCTTTCGCCAGACAAATCTGAAATTGTAGGAACCAGCAATGAAACTTGTTGATATATGAGCTGAAATCTTCCATTGACCGTGCGGAAATTCAAGCCCTCTTTGCTTGCATGCTTTTCCAACTCATAGAATTGTGCACAGCTTTGCACCAAATTCTTTCCCTGCACCAAATGACACCAAAGGTATCTTGTGCAACAAGAGAATCATCAGCAACAATTTGTCTTGAAATATGTTGAACAATGGACTCAACCATCAACATAGAAAATGTGTACACAACCGACACAAGTCGAAAAAACATGTGCACCACAATCGACACAAGTCGACAACATAAGTGGCACAATTGACACAAGTTGATGAAACATGTGACACAATCGACAATGTAAAAGTGTGCTCACAAGCAACACTAGTCGACGAACAACAAGATACATTTACAAACACCTGTGCATGTATCATGTACAATGAACTATATACAGTTACACAAATACACATACAACATCTATGTACAAGTGTAACTTCAACTCTTCTTTTGCAAAGACCAACAAGTACAACAACCCAATAAAAATACATATGGGCGACAAGAGCTGAAATGAAATACATTGCTGCAAAACTACTGAGTATCATACTCATCTTTTACCATCTTGCAACTTGCATTCCCTTAACAAAGAAATGCATTCAATCAAAAGACATGCAACTTTAATTGGATAAGAATTCTAACCATTTCTTACCAATCCATTTCAAAGGCGCTTCCTTTAACTGCACATTGATATCAACATGTGTATCATCGTGACACATATCAATGATGGAAACTTCCTTTCCATTCTTGCCATACTCTTTCTCCAATTTCTTAAACTTTGGTGGAAGCATTGTTGGATTCAGAGTCCAACACCTTTCAGCAGTATGTCCTTGCTTATGGCAATAAGTGCAACACATGTTCATCTTCTTGATAGCATGATTTGCATTGTTCAATGGAACTTTGGCTTCTTGCCTCCTTTCCTTCAAAAGTTTCTTGTATGTTGCCATTCTTTTCCAACATCTAGAAACACTATGGTTAACCAAACCACAAAAATAACATGCAATTCTTTTCCAATGCTTGTGTGGAAATTTTCCATGCTTTACATGATCAAAGGAAGTGTGATGGAAATCGGATTTATACCTTTCTCTTTCATCTTCATTGCCTTCATAAGGAGGTGAATCGAAAGAAGAAGAAGCTCCCTTTGGAACGTTATCAATCCCTTCAGTGGTTTTAGAGCTTTCACCACTTTCTTGTTCAGGTGCATGCTTATGCACACCTTCTTCCTGCAAAGCATGTTTCAAACTATTGCATTCCTCAAGGATACAACCTTTACAACCTTGAGATAGAGAACATGAAATGAAACTCCTTCTAGGAACTGTTTCAATTTCCTTCATGGCTACTTTGGAACTTTCTCCATAAGATTGTCCATAGCCAAGACCCAAAATGGTGGAATTGCCTATTTGTCGGGGTTATCTGGCAGTTAGCCAGTTTTAACTGGAGTTTTTCTAGGGCAAACTGGAGAAACTTTAATGAGCCATAACTTTGGCTAGGAAAGTCCCTTTTGGATGAATTTTTTTTTTTTTTTTTTTTTTTTGGGTCTCTTCGACCTTATGAAGCCATTGGAATAGGTTTCACAGCCATATGAGGTCATTTTCAGGTGTTTTTGCTTCGTGGGAGTTCCAGGAGCCACTAGGGCCAAATCAGTTTGGGAGCTACATTGGGAATTGTGCAGCCATTGAATGTGGAACGAAGGTCATTCTTGAAGGTTTTCAGTATTATGAATCCATTTATATAGCTTTTTTTTCCTATTGAGGAATTCTTCTCACTGTTTAGCTTGAGGGAAGCTTTCAGGGCCACTAGGGCCATTTCAGTGCTTGAGCTGTTTGGGGGTTTTGTTCATCCATGTTTGGTGATTCAAAAGCCTATTTCTACTGTAAGGAACCTTTTGAATCCAATGAAGGTGTTTTCAGAAGCATTTGGAGACTTCTAAAGGCCGAGATGCTGAAGAGAAGTTTCAGGCAGCCCAGAGCCATCCATGGGAGAAGGCCTAGATTAGGGATGCAGTGCTCATTTTGAGCTAATGAACAGTGATTTGTTTATGTCAGATATGTGCTGGAGATAGTAGCAGAGGTTTTAAAGACATTTGAATCATTCTAAAGGAGGTTATGCCATTAAGAAGCTCAGGGAAGCTTAGTGCACCTACAGAAGGAATCAAGTCCAAGGGAGCCTAGATCTGCCTGCACAAAGTGGACAGCCATGACAGGGATGTATCTGGTTTTTCTAAACCCATAGGTTCAGTCAGTAACCTTTTGGAGTTGAGTGTGGAACTTGTAAAAGAATTAAAACCATAATCCCAAAGAGCCAAGTCTAGTTGACTAGAGCTCACAGGAGACGTAGCCCATAAGATTTGGGTGAACTCCTTATTAAATTTGTTGTTATGTGTGACTTTATTTGCTGCATTATATGTCTGATATATATGTCTAATATCAGCTGAAACAAATCAAGTTAAAACACATAAACAAAAGAAAATACATAAACCTCTTAAACATGTATGTTTACTGAATTGAATACCTTGCTAAGCATTTACAAGTAGTTTCAAATTCAGATCAAGATGGTATCAGAGCAGGTTGTTGTTTCTTTGTATCAAAAGTAGTCAAATAAAGCTATAGACAAAGCTTGAAAAGAGCCAGGTAGCCTTCGAAATGCTCTTGTTATACAATTGCAAAGTAGATAAACGCTTTTTTCAGTCAATCTCTGTTGTAGTTGTCTTTTGATTGTTTTTGTGCAAGGATATTTTGACTGTCTTGCAAGTTTTGATCATAATAGCTTGAAAGGAATATTGGGGATAGCCACTGAATAACTAAGTCTTGGAGAAGAAAAAAAGGAATAGCAGATGTTTTCCTTACCCCAAGGACCTCAAGACAATCCGTGAAGCACAAGAAGTTTGATGCAAAATAGGTTGTTTGATTAAGATTTTGACTCTGCAATCATTTGATTCAGGAATTTGTTAATAGATTCTGAATTTTTCTTAAGCTCTTATCTTCATTTTTATAATGACAACTTCCATAAGTGAGTTCTTAAAATCATCCTCCTTCACAAGATTCTTTGATGAAGGCTTGAAGCAATAATTTTTCATCATGATGAATATGGTGAGAGAAATGTATGAGGATGAAAGAAAGAGCTCTAGACTTCAAGAGCAGTTGAATTCCATGAGGGAAGAGAAGCAGTTGCTTTCTAATCAATTGCAGGAAATGGAAGGCCAACTTCATATTGCAAACATGAATCTAGAAAGGATGCATGAGTTGGAGACACAACTCCTTGTTTCCAAAGAAGCCTTAGTCAAGTATCAGCTTGAAGAAGAGGTAAACAATTCTAGTTTGTCTTCAAATTCTTATAAGAATGTTTATGTTGGTTCTTTTGAGAAACATACCAGAGGCATAGGGTCCAAACTGATGTCCAAAATGGGATATGAAGGAAAAGGATTGGGCAAACATGCACAGGGTATAGTTGAGCCAATAATAGTTGAGGTAAGGCCTAAGTATTTGGGTCTTGGCTGTGGACAATCTTATGGAGAAAGTTCCAAAACAGCCATGAAGGCAATTGAAACAGTTCCTAGAAGGAGTTTCATTTCAGGTTCTCTATCTCAAGGTTGTAAAGGTTGTATCCTTTAGGAATGCAATAGTTTGAAACATGCTTTACAGGAAGAAGGTGTGCATAAGCATGCACTTGAACAAGAAAGTGGTGAAAGCTCTAAAACCATTGAAGGGATTGATAGCGTTCCAAAGGGAGCTTCTTCTTCTTTCGATTCACTTTGTTATGAAGGTAATGAAGGTGAAAGAGAAAGGTATAAATCTGATTTCCATCACACTTCCTTTGATCATGTGAATTATGGAAAATTTTCCACACAAGCATTGGAAAAGGATTGCATGATATTTTTGTGGTTTGGTTAACCATAGTGTTTCTAGATGTTGGAAAAGAATGGCAACATACAAGAAAATTTTGAAGGAAAGGAGGCAAGAAGCCAAAGTTCCATTGAACAATGCAAATCATGCTGTCAGGAAGATGAACATGTGTTGCACTTATTGCCATAAGCAAGGACATATTGCTGAAAGGTGTTGGACTCTGAATCCAACAATACTTCCACGAAAGTTGAAGAAATTGGAGAAAGAGCATGGCAAGAATGGGAAGGAAGTTTCCATCATTGATATGTGTCAGGATGATACACATGTTGATATCGATGTGCAGTTAAAGGAAGCGTCTTTGAAATGGATTGGTAAGAAATGGTTAGAATTCTTATCCAATTAAAGTTGCATGTCTTTTGATTGAATGCATTTCTTTGTTAAGGGAATGCAAGTTGCAGGATGGTAAAAGATGAGTATGATACTCACTACTTTTGCATAAATGTATTTCATTTCAGCTCTTGTCACCCATATCTATTTTTTATTGAGTTGATGTACCTGTTGGTCTTAGAAAAGAAGAGTTGAAGTTGCACATGTATATAGATGTTGTAGGTGTGTTTATCGAACTGTATATAGTTCATTGTTTTTGATACATACATGTGTTTGCAAATGTATCTTGTTGACAGTCGACAAGTGTCACTTGTGAGCACACTTTTACATTGTCGATTGTGTCACATGTTTCATCGACTTGTGTCAATTGTTCCACTTACGTTGTCAACTTGTGTCGATTGTGGTGCACATGTTTTGTCGACTTGTGTCAGTTGTGTACACACTTGTTATGTTGATGGTTAGGTCCATCGTTGAGCATATTTTAGGACAAATTATTGTTGATGATTGTCTTGTTTCACAAGATACCTTTGGTGTCATTTGGTGTAGGGAAAGAATTTGGTGCAAAGCTGTGCACAATTCTATGAGCTGGAAAAGCATGCAAGAAAAGAGGGCTCGAATTTCCGCATGGTCAGTGGAAGATTTCAGCTCATATATCAGCAAGTTTCATTGTTGGTTCCTGCAATTTCAGATTTGTCTGGCGAAAGAACTTGGTCGAGATTCGACGAGTACTTAGTTTATGCAGCAACATTCGCCATGACAACAGTTGATAAGGCAGGACATTTTGGCATTAGTATGTTGATTTGGAGGAACGGAAGAGGATTTTTGTGTTCTCTCAAGTGCTGTATAATCTAGTTCAGAGATTCAGTAAGCTTTTGGGGACCAAAAGCCTCTCATTTGGGAGGTGTGATCAGGAGCTCAAGACCAAGTGTCGAAAATGCTCAATTTTGAAAGTGATCAGAACTAGTTCAAACTTGAAGGACTGGATAGGTCTCTTCCTCCTGATTCTGGTGCCATGAACGGTTCAAAAAACGGTCTCCGTATGAGGTAGTTATGGTAAAAAGAAGAAATGCCCAATAACATTGAATTTTGAATTTTTTTTTTTTTTTCATTAAAAGTTATAAAAAAATAATAATATAAATAAAATAAAATATTCCACAGAATATTCTTTGGAATATTCCTTTTGGGCAGGCCAATCGGAAGCCACCACGTGGCAGGCTCGGAGGTCGCCACGTGGCATGGTGATGTCAATGGATTTGGATATCATATGTCAAAATATATGGGTGGCGGAGAGGTTCGACCTTCCGACCTCCAGGTAACAAGGGCCACGTCTTACCAATGAGACATATGGTTGGTACTTGTTTGGGTAGCGGTGGAAACTCAATATGAGTTTAAACTTCATTTGGGCGGGGCCCGAAGGGGGCCAGCCCCTGTTCCATGTGACCTCACGCCAAGAACCAGGCACCAGGACTTAAACCGCCCACGTAGAAAACCTTCAACGGTCACCGTTTAATGTGTGAGACATGGCCACATAACCATATGAACATGGAGTTAAAGGCAGATCAACCGTCAGTTTAAAAGTTGGTGCGGAATCCGATGGAGAACCACCGGTCCAATCAACCCCTGTTCACATGCGCCATAAATATAACTGCAGTTAAAGCCAACCGTAACCGCCCATTTAGCGGCGGAACTGGAGGAGCACTCCAAAAATGGAGGAATTGCCTATTTGTCGGGGTTATCTGGCAGTTAGCCAGTTTTAACTGGAGTTTTTCTAGGGCAGACTGGAGAAACTCTAATGAGCCATAAATTTGGCTAGGAAAGTCCTTTTTGGACGAATTTTTTTTTTATTTTGGGTCTCTTTGACCTTTTGAAGCCATTGGAATAGGTTTCACAGCCATATGAGGTTGTTTGCAGTTGTTTTTGCTTCGTGGAAGTTCCAGGAGCCACTAGGGCCAAATCAGTATGGGAGCTGCATTGGGAACTGTGCAGCCATTGAATGTGGAACAAAGGTCATTCCTGAAGGTTTTCGGTATTTTGAATCCATTTCTACAACTTTTTTTCCCTATTGAGGCATTCTTGTCACTGTTTAGCTTCAGGGAAGCTTTCAGGGCCACTAGGGCCATTTCAGCGCTTAAGTTGTTTAGGGGTTGTTTTCATCCATTTTTGGTGATTAAAAAGCCTACGTCTGCTATTTTTGACCTTCTGAGTCTAATGGCATAGGTTTCAAAACCAATTGAGGTCATCTTCACCTCAAAATTCTCCATGCAAGTCTAAAGGGCCACTAGGGCCAATTGGGGAAAATACTGTATAAGGTACAATTTCACTGTTTAGTGCTTGGGAAAGAGCATGTTTAGTTAATTCCTATCTTCTAATCATGTATTCACAGTTAGATCTGTCTTTGGAGACACTCATATTCTTGTATTAGCCTTTGTAGCATTTTTAATACAAGAGGACAAGCCTAGTTTGAGAGGCTTGGTCCAACAGATGTAGCCCAAGAGGGGTGAACTGCTTCATCATTTTGATGTCTTTATTTGCTGAAGATGGTATGCTAAACAAAACTTATATAACGTGTTAAATAGCAAATATACATAACTTTCATACACACATAATCACCTATACAGTTGTAGAAAGTTATTTGTTTTCTTCTGCAAGACATCAAACTTCAAGTATGTGTATGTCAATGACTTCTAAGTGTTTACTTTGTTATTTCTTTACGCAGAGCCTGTAGAGGGCCAGGTAGCCTCTGGAAATCATCCTCTCTTTAAAGGTGACATGTCCGGTGAATGCCCCTACAATCTATCTCTGTATAAGAAATAAGAAGTTTTCACATTTTCAGAGGTCACTTGGAGTGTATAGCTCATATTTGAAATTATGGGAAATGGATACCTTGCACCCTTAAACAAGTACATTCCATTTCTAGATCACAACCTACCCATATGGAATTTAATAGGAATTCTGTAGGCATTATGGGGTGTGATGTTTGTGGTTTGGTGTACAGTTTTGCATATTTTCCAATTTATGGCTATGTTCTGTGGATGAAAGACAACAAAATTCTCAGAGGTCCTCCAAGAGTAATTCATCAACTGAAGACCATTGCTCATGTCAAGGTTGATCTTAAAGAAATTTACATTGTCACAAAGGCTATTAACAGGGGTTTTATGTGTTTCCATCCTCATCTATTGCACTGCTTTTGGCTTTGCGTTTTGAAATATTTTGGATAATAATAACATCTCATCTGATAATCAACATTTCATTATTGTGTAGATAGTTAATGATGTTGTTATTGGGAAGCTTAGTGTAGTATTTGCACGGTATTTTGACCATTTATATGGTAAGTTGTCATTAATTTGGGGTTCTTATTCATGTCATTTCAATTTATCTGTAAACTGTGTTACCAGAAATGGGAAAACGAACAAGAAATGGAACTATAGGGTTTCATGGGATAAAGATGTGTCAACCCTATTATGTATATAAATTGTTTTACAATATAAATAATGGTTACTGATATTCTCTTTTTCTTTTAAGCATTATTATAAAAAATGACTAATGCTAAATGACATACATGAATTCCCAAACACATCCGAAATATTTTACATACCTTACAAGGCTCAAACACGTCAAAAATATTTTGCATATTTTACAGTAACCACTGTGCCAATATTTAATAGTCATGATTGCATTACCTGGAGTTCATCATCATAATTCTCGTAATTGAAATGCAGGATGTCCTTGTCACCAAGCTCAAGTGAAATTATTCCCGAAATTCCTGCCATTGTTGAGAAAACTCACCATAACCTTTTTTTAGAAAATTTATTTAGAATTCACTCCTCTGGTATCATCCCAAACCAGAAGGGGCTACATACATGATTTGGTCTTTGAAGATGGGTCTGTGGGGCAGATTAGATGGTATAATTACCTGCAACATGTCTTTGAAAGTGTGGGTCTCCAAATTTTTCCATCCACATGTAGTTGTCATACAAGGAGTGGTAGACTGGATAATATGCAAACAGATTTTCTGAAATTAATACCTTGCTATGATGCCATATTATAAGTTTGTTTCTAATAGGTTTCGAACTTTTTTCTCTTAAACTAAAATGATTATAAAATACTAGCAAATTAAACTAAGAAATTGTGCCCAACCATTCCCTTAGTAAATGTCTATTGCAGGGACTCCAACGTGATGCAAGAAAGAAGTAAAGTCTGAGCCTCCTCCGCCTAGTCTACCAATACGATATTCACTCATAGAAAAGAAACCAAACTAATTATAATCTTCTTAAGGGACTAAAATATTAAGTTATAACTTCAAAAAAAATAGAACATCAAAATATATGTATAACATACCATAGTTGACTCAGATTTATTGTTCGTTGCAAACCAGGATTCATAAACAGTTTGGGGTGCATAATCAGGATCTACAACTTGAAAACAAATATAGTAAGTTATGAGAAGGCAGAAATGATATACTGAAACAATTCTGACATTCACATTTAGTAATCCCTTAATAAATTCATCAGAATAATTATGATTATTTCCTCAAAACCATATACTGAGAAAAGCATCAAACCTGCTCGGTTGCCTCCTTGAGAAGATTATCCAGTTGGGGTGTAGTGGAGGAAATAAAACCTGGCCCTATGACTGCAAAATCCACATTGATATACGCAACTTCTCTTGAGTACAATAAATCATATTTCTCCTCTACCCACTCCGTGGATCCTACCTATCCCACATCACCAAATATTGGCTTTCAATGGTCCTTTCTTACATAGTTAACAAATTTGAATTTGAATATGGATTCAAATTCAATTTGATATGGAAAAAATTCTCCTCTACCCTGTTATGGATATAATGTTTTAACAATATATACATTATGTATTATGTTATGTATATAAGTTGTTTTCTGTTATGTATGTGTCAAGATAGGAAAGGAAACTAGAACAAAATGAAAAACAAGGTCTCTTGATCAAGTTTCTTGTACTATGATATGTTCATAAGTTTATACATTAAACCTGCTTGGTTGCCTCCCTGAGAAGATTATATAGTTGGGGTGTAGCGGAAGCAATAAAACGTGGCCCTGCAACTACACAATCCACATTAATATACGTGATTGCTCTTGAGTACAATAAATCATAGTTCTTCTCTACCCACTCCATGGATCCTAGCCATCCCACATCTCTTTCAATGGCCCTTTCTTACATAGTTAACAAAATCAAATTTGAATATGGATTCAAATTCAATTTGATACGGAAAAAATTCTCCTCTACCCTGTTATGTATATAATGTTTTAAAAATATATACATTATCGATTCTGTTATGTATATAAGTTGTTTTATGTTATGTATATAAGTTGTTTTATGTTATGTATGTGTCAAGATAGGAAAGGAGACTAGAACAGAATGAAAAACAAGGTCTCCTGATCAAGCTTCTTGAACTATGATATGTTCATAAGTTTATACATTAAATTTTTCTAACCATAAATATTTTGAAAAAGAAAAAATTTGAGTCTATGGTTTTCCTTAACCCTTTCAAGAATTTTCAAGTTCTTAAGAGATCTGTGGTGGGTAAATGTCTCCATGGGGACTTCATTTTCTATTTGCATGTTTCATGAGTGTTGGTAGCTACAATCAAGAACTGTATATATTCTCTGCATCCAACAACTCTTAATATCACTGGTTTGTGTTTCTGCAGTGGTTAAAAACTACACATTTGAACTTTCTATCAAGTGCAACTATAAAATTATTTGTTAAAATTAATTAACTTCATACAGATGAAGAAGTTGAAAAATTGGACAGAATAGACCTACCCCCAAATGGTTGGTGGCTCTCCCACTTTGTTACATGTTCTGCACTCTCACCTGCATACTCTTTTTCTTTGTTGAGTGCTCTTGCCTTGCTAATCCCACTGACCTACATGCCCTTTTTCTATGACTGACACCCCTACCTTATTAGTACCAACTTATCTACCTGCCATTTTATCGTTGGGCATCCTTAATGTACCACTACCACGCATTAAATGCCCTTTTCATGTCGGGCATTTGTATACTTGTTTCCCTCCCCATATGGCTTAGCTAGCTACACTCCCTTTTCATCCTGGGTACCCTTATGTACAGCTGGGCCAGGAACATTCCCTTTTATGTTAGACACCCTCATTTTACAATTATGTTGCCACATGCCCATTTGACGCTAGACACTTTGAACACACTACTAAGCTACATGCCCTTTTCATACCAGATAGCCTTGTCAAGTTCCCTACCACTGAGACACATTCCTCTTTCATGTCATGCATCCTTACCATATGATCATGCCCTTTTAATTCTGAGCACCCTTAATCTACCACTACTAGGTCAATTATATGTCATCCTTAATGACAGGCACCATTATAATAGAATCTGATTTCATTCACATTTCACACTAAACACCCATATGGTACCACGACCATTGAGCTCCATGCACTTTCATTGTAGAGGGCCTTTCTATATGCCCTTTTCATACAGTGCACCCTTACTATACCACTGAATCAAACATGATCGATCAAAGTTTTATTAACATCCATGACACTGCTTGGTCTATGGGACAAAATGTTATTTCTTTTGAGGCCAAACCTTTATAGAAGTATGAAAAGTGAAATGTAGGTATGTTATATTAAGAAGCAGATAAAGTCTATAAAGCCCCTTTTTAAGTCCTTTTGAATAAAAACATTTGACTGCTTATCTAGGTAACCCCCTTAGGGCAGGTCAGCTACTCTGTTTGGGTGCGCCTATACCAATTTGTTCTTGATATGCATCACCCTTGATGCCCTTCCTGCAATGTCACCCATTTTGTTATGACGAGATACCTTTTTCCCACCAATTCTTTCCCATATTGAGCGTTTTTTTAATGTGGTTATATGCCTTCAATTGGAGAAAAAAATGTTGCTTGATCTCTACTTCCCCCACCTGAGGAAACAAGTCATGAAGTTCCTAGTAAGAAGTTGAATAACGAAAGAGTCACAAACCTAACAAGCCCTGTTGTCCCATCCCTCTTTAGGTTCTCTCTATCTACTTGTCTCATACTGTAACCATAACTTATGAGATTTTCCTTAATTGTGCTAATGCATGTTTTCCTCTCCATGGTATATTTAGTTTAGTATCTTTGTATCTCAATCTAGCATATTGCAAGGTTGAATTGGTTAATATGCTATTGTTACTTTTTCTACAGTTTAACTATCATACGACAACTTTTTATGTAGTTTTTCATCTCCTTTTTTTGAATTGGGCATTCTCTCTTTTATGAACCAAATTTTGATCTATTTTCTACATTGTATCTTGATCTGAAATGATCATATGTTAAAACTGAAGTAGAATTGATTATGTCATTAATGAATTGAATGTTAACTGAAAGTGTGGAAACCGAGAGAACTTCTTGAGAAGAAAGACTTTATGACAGCTGATAAAACACAAGTAAGATGTAAAACAGTAATGAAAACAAAAAACACACAGCAATACCAGACAACAAGATTGATTACAGAGTTTTTCCGTGATGGAATATGTCTCCGGGTCCACTTTCAAGATGGGCGACCGCTTTATTAGGATTGAAACCGACGAGGTCGATTACACAGAGAATTGACCAAATTTAATGTGCACGCAAGCACTTCTAGTACCTATCATAAGGAAGCTTTTTGAACCAGCTTTCCAAAGCCTGTCACGGTTCCCAATTCCGACTCCCGATGCTCCTGTTACACTAAAAACAAAACAACTTCTAACCTCCAAAATTTGCATACAAAACTTCAAAACCACTCTAATGCACTTCAATGAGAAAACTTCCTTTTTAAAAGCCTGCAAGTACACTCAAACTTCCTCAGGCTGAATTTGGGATGAACGAGCTGAAATCTAGGGTTATTTGGGTCTCGGTCTAGTCATGAAATGACACCTAGGATAAGGTTTTTTGGTCATCGCATTAGTTGTTGCACCCTAAACTGCAATAAAACCCAAAATAAACCATATATTAAAATAGAAACCACTGGTGGCTTGCTGATCAGGCAGAGGAGGTTGACCTCCCGCATGTGAACGGTGCTTTGGTTGCGGTCTTGTCACAAGCCGCCACCTTGCAAGCTTTTCCCGACAGTTGCGGTCGGCCATGTGAGCACGGCTTAACTGACGGTCTTACCCCAATGGTTCCAACACGAATTCCAACTACTAACCCCGCGGTCAAGACTGTAACTTGAAACTCGTTCACATGCCCACTATCATCATTATCTCCCCGATGCGATTAACTCCAAGCCACGGTTAACATAACTCCGACGGTCTAATACCCATCCAATCACATGAACCTACTACGTTTAGAGACTCCCCGCGGTCAGATCTGGTGGTTTAGGACTGTGGGTGGTTTATTACAATGGTTTGTAATGTTTTTTAGCACATATATGTATTACAAAGGCGCGAGGGTTAACAACATAGGTTATATGGTTTTTTTGTACTATTTTGAAATCTAGGTTTAATAGGTTTATGAATGAAGTTAGGGTTTTAGGTTTGAGACTTAGGTCTTTTATTGTAAATAGAATGTTTGAATACAATTTTCCCTAACTTGAAACATCATATTACCTAACCATTTACACAAATTGTCACTATATGACAACAAACCCAATGACCACATCGTTGGCCCACACATCACTGATGACGACAGAACGATCCTGATGATGAACTGACGAGATCCTCCTGGATCAATCCTCTCCACTTGAAATCTTTTGGAACACAAAAGTTTGATTTAAGAAGATATCAGGTGAGGGTACATTTCCCTCACTTTTTCAACTTCTATCCACCTTACCTTGCTCGAATTCATGCCCTTGAGTCCTATGCGAAGATATTCAACATCTCCACGCCTCGAAGATCGAATCTTCCTATACAAGATGATATCTTCCTACAACTCATTCATATACTCAGGTGCCAAATCATCAATAGTCGGAATCTATGTATCTTCCCCGAGATCCATGATCATCGGAGATTCATACAATTTCATAGTTTCCACATTTACAACTGAGTAAATTCGCATGTAAGGAGGTAAATTTAATCGGAAAGCATTATTTCCAATATTTTCCATAATCTTGAAAGGGCCATACTTGATGGGTTTCATCTTCTTACCTTCTCCTTTCAACCTGTCTTTACTGATATACAACCATACCTAATCGTCGACCTGAAAATGATGATCGACTCGATGCTTGTCATGGCGCATTTTATAATTGGCCTAACTCTTCTCTAACTGAACTTGTACTGCTGCATGAATCTGTTGTATCCGTTGAATGAACTTAACTTCTTTGTTCGCATCATCATGATCACCCACTTTATCCTCTTCGCCAAACATGAAATCCAATGGTGACTTCGGTAGATACCCAAAACATGTTTCAAATGGTGATCAATTAGTGGATGAATGTGAGGCTCGATTGTAAGCATGTTGCACATAAGATAAATATTCATCCCATAATTTAGGATGTTTACTGCAATACCCTCAGAGAATATGTATGACTGTTCTATTCACCACTTCAGTTTGTCCGTCGGTTTGTGGATGAAAAGTTGTGCTCTTCTTCAGTTTTATGTCCATGAGTTCCCATAAAGTGGGCCAAAAATCTCCTACAAAATGAGTGTCTCAATCAAAAATAATAGAAGTAGGTAACCCAAAATGAATCCATACTTAATCGAAGAACATCTTTGCAGTTTGTTCAGCTGTCACTTGCTTTTTGCATGGAACTTGCTTTTTGCATGGAACAAGAATACACATCTTGTTGAATCTATCAACCACAACATACAGGTAATCATGCCCTCTCCTGGACATAGGAAGTCCTCCAACAAAATCAATGGAAATATTGTCCCCTGGTTGTAAAGGAACTGGAAGTGCTATGTATAAACCAATCTTTCAATTGCCTGTTTTGTTGGTCGAACACATCACACATCCTTTAATGTATTTAGCAAGAGTCTCATACATACAAGGCCAGTAACAATACCTTTGAACTTATGCCATTGTTTTGCTTAGTCCAAAATGTCCTGAAATGAGAGAAGAATGTGCTTCCCGAACAACATGCGCTCTTTCTGTCTGTGGTATGCATAACTTTCCCAGATGATATAACAACCTGTCATGAACATGATAATTGATTTCTTCCACCTGAGCACCATGAGTTAGTGATTCATAAAGATCTTTGAAATCGGCATCCGTACTATATTGTTCTATATAACTTTCATGCTTTAAAGAACTACTATGTAGTACTACGGAAGCATTCAAAGATGGTCTAGATAACATATTAGCTACTTTGTTTGTGACACCTTTCTTGTACTTAATTACTAAGTGAAATTGTTGAAGAAATCCCATCCATCTGTAATGACGAGATTGTTGCAACTTAGTTTGAGACTGTAAGTACTGAAGCGGTTGATGATCTATGTGAATCACTGTTTCCTTACCCATTAAATATTGTTTCCACTTCTTAACACTTTCAAACAAAGCAAATAGTTCTTTATCATATGTCGGATAATTCATTACTGCCTTAGAAAATGTTTCTGAATGAAAGCAAATTGGTTTCCATTCTTGAAGTAATACTGCACCCATTGCATAACCACTAGCATCTGTTTCAATTTCAAATGGTTGTTGAATATCTGGTAAAGCTAAGATTGTTGTTGTGACTATTTTCTGCTTAAGTGTATCAAAATATTTTTGTTGTTTACCTCCCCACTGAAAGGGAAATCTAGAACCTGTTAAAGCATGTAATGGTGAAGCAATCAAAGAAAACTGAGCAATAAATTTTCTCCAATACTGAATTGCACCTAAAAAACTTCTAACTTTAGTCACATTCTATGGTCTTGGCCACTTAACAATCACATCGATTTTAGCCGGATCTATTTTTAAGCTTCCAACTCCAACTATGTAACCAAGATAATTTAGTGAATTTTTCCCAAACTCACATTTGGAAAGTTTAAGGTACAAATTTTCTCTATGCAATACTTCGAAAACCTGCTTAACGTGCTTAACATGTTCTTCTATACTGGAACTTAAAATCAGAATGTCATCTAAGTAGATTATGACAAATTTATCACTGTATCGGTGGAAAACATCATTCATAACCTGCATGAAAGTTGTTGGTGCATTACACAAACCAAAATGGATTACAAACCATTCAAGTAGTCCCTGTCTAGTTTTGAATGCAGTCTTCTAGATGTCATTTTCTGCTATGCGGATTTGATGATACCCACTTCTTAAATCTAACTTAGTGAAATAGACAGCATTTTTCAGTTGATCAAGTAAATCATCTATCCTGGGAAGAGGATACCTGTTTTTGATTGTTATCTTATTTAAGGTCCTGAAGTCGACACACATTCTCCATGTCCTATCTTTCTTAGGAACCAAAATTATGGGTGAACCACATGGATATGAACTAGATCAAATAAAACCATTTTCAACCAATTCTTGTATTTGTTTCTTTATTTCTTCATTCTCTATAATTGATAGGCGATACATTCCAATATTAGGAAGAGGGGCATCTGACATTAATTGTATTTCTCTTTTAGGAGGAAGATTTTTTGGTTCCTTAAATAGATTTTGAAAAGAATCTACCACTTTAACCAATCTATCTTTGAACAGAGATTCACAACCTGAAAATACATCCTGTCGATCCTTATGTTGTTCTTTCACAACCATAAGTACATATTTCTTACTTGAACTTATTAATATCTTCATCTGTTTAACTGAAACTAAATCCAAGTGTGTTTTAAGTTTATGTGCCCTGACAATAAATTCAATTCCATCTTTCTTAAGATGATATTTATGCTCTTTCCTATAAAACAATGCATCATGATCATAGAGATAAGGACTTCCTAGCACTACTCCACATATATCTGCTAGAATCACATCTAAATCTACTTCATCAATGTAGTGATTTGTTATGGCAAATTTTAATTGATACTGCTTTGTGACATTAATCTGAGTCTCCTTATTCAGCGAACCTAGAGGGTATGGTCTTGGATGATTATGTGCCTCCAAACCCAATTTCTTAACTAAATATTCAGATATTAAATTTGTCTGTGATCCACTAGCAAATAATATATCTATCTTTGTGTGCTTAGAAGTTATCCTTATGTGAAATAATTCAACCCTTTTTATCCTCATTTAGATGATTTCGGTTTGAAGAAGGTATAGAAGTGTTAGAACTTGAACCAGTATTAGAAGTTTTACCTGTTGAAACCATTGCAGTTATTTTACCTTCATCACCTGAGTTGAAGCCCAAATCTTGTTGGATTGTTGTATTGGCCTTCTTTTCACCTTTCTTCTTCTGAAACTTCTTCGGTTTGAGTTTTGGGTGAAGTTTCCAACATTTGGACTCATCATGTCCGATCCTCTGGCAATGAGTACAAGTAGGTATTTCACCTTCCTTCTGAGTTGTTGTTGATCTCTTTCCCTTCAGATTACCCTTCTTCTTATTGTCTTTGGAATCCTTGATTTCCAATTGACTGGATGGTTTCTATGAAAAATCGAATGGTCTGCCACCTGATTCAACATGTATGGCTTGAACACACACTTCATCAAAATCATCAGGATTAAACATTAATAATATATGGTGTAAATATGAATGTACATTGCCGATGTATTTTAACAAAGTTTCACATGTATCCAATGAAATACCAAGCGCCAATGCTTTCTTTATGAACTCCTAAGTAAACTCTTGAACACTCTGCCCTTTACCTTGCCTCAAGTGTTGCCAATCAATAATAGCTTGTTGTATGTATCCTAAAGGATAGAATTGCTTCCTAAGAGCTTTTAAAAACTTAGACCATGAATAGATGACTTTAGCTTTCCACTTTACATCTCTCTAAGTTTTACTTTCCCACCAGATTAAAGTTTTTCACCCCATTCTAAGTGTAGCTAACTGAATTTTCATTTTATCATCAGAAATGTTTTGAATATGACAATACACTTCTAACTGCTTAATCCAGTTATCTAGCTTTTCAGGATTCTTTTCGCCATCATAAATAGGTAACTCAAATTTTACATCAAGTTTCAAAAGAGATATTTTCTTAGGTTTCTTTTCTGTTTCAGATTCTACACTGGAAGAAGAAGAAGAAGAAGAATAGGATGATGGAGATGATGGAGGTGAAGATGGTTTATCGGCCTTTCCTTTACCTTTGTCCTTCTTCGATGTCTTTGAAGAATAAGCTGCATCTTCCACCTTCTTGTCTTCGTAAAGTCTCCCAACATCTGTTGCATAGTCAAGAATGCTTGTTGAAACTGTTCATCACTCATCTCAGTTTCAGTATTTTGACCTGCATCAGATCTTGTCATGGTCGACTTATGAACGACTCGTCGCTTTCCAATGTTTGAATGAATTTACTCAAGGATTCCTTCTCCACGTTGTGACTTTGACCTGGTTAACATTCAATGGAAAATTCTACAAACGCAACCTGCTCCATACCAAATTATATGATCTGAAATGATCATATGTTAAAACTGAAGTAGAATTGATTATGTCATTAATGAATTGAATGTTAACTGAAAGTGCACAAACTGAGAGAACTTCTTGAGAAGAAAGACTTTACGAAAGCTAATAAAACATAAGTAATATGCAAAATAGTAATGAAAATAGCAAATACACAGTGATACCAGATAGGAAGATTGATTATGGAGTTCGTCCCTAATGGACTATGTCTTTGGGTCTGCTTTTAAGATGGGTGACGGCTTTATTAGGATTGAAACCGAGGATGTTGATTACACAAAGAATTGATCAAATTTAATGTACATGCAGGCACTTCTAGTCACTATCATAAGGAAGCTCTCTGAACCAGCTTTCCAACGCCTATCACGATTCCCAATTCCGAATCCCGAGGCTCCTGTTACACTAAAAACAAAATAGCCTCTAACCTCCAGAATCTGCATACAAAACTTCAAAACCACTCTAATGCACTTCAATGAGAAAACTGTCTTTTTAAAAGCCTACAAGTACACTCAAACCTCCTCAGGCTGAATTCGGGATTAACGAGCTGCAATCTAGGTTTGTTTGGGTCTCGGTCTAGTCATGAAATGACACCTAGGATAAGGTTCTTTGGTCATCGCATTAGTTGTTGCACCCAAAACTGCAATAAAACCCAAAATAAACCATATATTAAAACAGAAACCGTTGGCGGCTTTCTAACCGAGTGGAGGAGGTTGACCGCCCACATTTGAACGGTGGTTTGGTTGCGATCTTATCATACGCCGCCACCTTACAGGCTTATCCCGGCAGTTGCAGTCAGCCATGTGAGCACAACTTAATTGACGGTCTTACCCCGATGGTTCCAACGCGAACTCCAACTGCTAACCCCGCGGTCAGGACTATAACCTGAAACTCGTTCACATGCCTGATGTCATCGTTATCTCCTCGATGCGGTTAACTCCAAGCCACGGTTAACATAACTTCGATGGTCTAATACCCATCCAGTCACATGAACCCACTGCGGTTAGAGACTCCCGCGATCAAATCTCGCGGTTTAGGATTGTGGGTGGTTTATTACAATGGTTTGTAATGTTTTTTAACACATATATGTATTACAAAGGCCTGAGGGTTAACAACTTAGGTTATATGGTTTTTTTGTATTGTTTTGAAATGTAGGTTTAATAGGTTTAAGAATGAGGTTAGGGTTTTAGGTTTGAGACTTAGGTCTTTTGTTGTAAATACAATGTTTGAATACAAGTTTCCCTAACTTGAAACATCATATTACCCTAACCCTTTACACAAATTGTCACTATGTGACATTAAACCCAATGACCACATCGCTGACCCACAGATCACTGATGATGACAGAATGATCTTGATGATGAGCTGACGAGATCCTCCTAGATCATATCTTCCATTTGTTTCTCATTCTATGAAGGAATTCCTTGTTGATATTACATGGGAGATGCTTGCTATGCATATTATCCACTCTTTTTCTATAAAGAATCAACAACTGTATCGCTTCCAATGCAAGCGGGTATGAATTTAACAACTTTGGTTTATTTATATTGACCTCCCAAGCATAAAGTTTCTAGTGCTATGAGGTGCTCTATTAAGCTTCAGAGTATTCTTTATGCTAAGATGGCATCATCTGCACACAGTAATATTTTTAATATTACTACGATGTTCAGCCCTTCCCCACTTTCTCGTTGATCCATTTCTCTAGCTGGTTGATGTATAGTTAGAACAATGTTGGGAAGAATATGTACTTTTGCTTCACTCCTATAACACTGCTAAAACAGTCCAACACACCCTCCTTGGTTCAAATTTTGACCTCATCCTGATCATGCAAACTGTGAACTACTGCTTTCCCTATTGGATGGGAAGCCTATCTTGGAGAGTTGATCCCATATCTCTAGGGACCACGTTAAAAGATTTTCTAAAGTCTACTAAGTAACAACACAAGTCATCCTTTGCTGCAACTGAACTTAAGTGGATTGCAAATTCTGAGAATTTTATGGAATATAATGGAAATGAATGAAGTCAATTGTTTGACCTCTCTCCTGTTCATAATATTCTGGAACATTTCCAGAATCTACAATCAAGATAAGTATAGCCCTCACCTGCCATGTCATCTCTATCATGTACCATCACCACTGAGCTATACATCCTTTTCATGTCGGGAACCCTTGCTGGTTCAATGACAACGCTAGGACTAAAAAATATAAATCAGTGAATTGAAGAAAATTGGTTGAGTACTGTGTATCTTTTGTTTTCTAAAAAGTCCTAAATTGCATTACTTTGGATTCCAGAGCAGATGACGTTATGGAAATATTTGTTTTGATGTTCAGGGAATATTTCTAACATCAAAACACTTGAGTTTTTGTAAAATCGATAGCCAACGATAGATCATCTTACTAGAAAGCATCAAACTTTCAAATCCAAGCACTCGTTCCAATGAATATGAGACCGTCACCATGACTTCATATGAGAGCACAAAGCATCATGAATACTCTGTGCAAATTCTTTTGCTTCTATCATTCACTTCATTCATGTTTTTTATTTGCTTTTAGCAGAAGCTTGAAAACATGATGGAGAATCTCCAAAAAGAAAGATGGGGGAATGAGTTTTCCTTTGTTGAAATTTGGTACCGGAGGACAGGTGGTTCCCTAAGGCTTTGATCTTTGGCTTAGGGAAAAGTGTCCAAAAGAATTTAATTTTTCTTCTAAAGTGACTTTATAAGTTTTATAAAGTCAAATCTAATTTAAAAATGACTTTAAGTGATAAAGTTACAAAAGTCTAATTTTAAAGTGACTTTAGTAAACTCAATGTAAAATTAGAAAAGAAAAGTGACTTTGGACATAAATGACTAAGTGGGTCTTTATTAAAGTGGGGTGAATTAAAAAATAGAAAGTGAAATTTAAATGAGCATTTAATCTCAACCCTAGATCTCATTCTATTTCAGCCATTGGATTTAGGGATTCCCCAAAAGTCACTTAGGGTTAGATTAAAGGAGGGAAATGAGGAAAAGGTCATTCATTCTTTCATGAGCAGATTGAGAGAAGGAGAGCAAGAGAGCAAGGGAGATTTCTGGACAGGAGGAAAAGGAGACAACAGCTTGGCACACATTCCAAGGCAGCATTTTAGCAAATCCGTACCGCTGAGTTAGCACAAAGTGAAAGGTAGAATTTGGGCTCAATTTTCTAGAAAACTGTACAGCAAGTGCACAGAAAACGAGGAACAAAAATCCGTACAGCAAGTGGTTGTACCTTGGCATGCAAATCGAGGCAAATCCGTACAGCTATACTGCTGGTTTTTTTCTACACGCAAATTGAGGAAATTCGTACAGCGTATTTATGGTAGCTTGCATGCTTTTCTAGGCAGGTTGTACAGCAGCATTTAAGGCTGAAATTTGGGCACAAAAATTGAGGAGGCCGTACAGCATTTATTGTTGTTATGTTTTGTTGTTTGCAAGCTTTTCCAGTTGGCTGTGAGGCACGGAAAACGAGATAAGTTTTAAAAGTTTGCTTGCTGATTTTTTGCTAAATATTTCTCTCACTGTAAAAAAGCATTTTCCAGAAATAAGAAGGAGCTTTCGAATTGGTTTTCCCCAAGAGTTGTAGGGGGTTTTTCCAGGGTCACCTTGGCCAAAAATCATTGTGTTTAAATGTGTTGAATGACTGTTTGTATGTGTTGATATTTATTTCTGCATTTTCAGCATTCTGTAATATTTCCAGAATTTGTGTTTCCAGCAAAATTTATTTTCCAGTTGTTGATGTATAGATATGGGAAAGGGCATTTAACTATTTTGGAGAAATAAGATGAAACTAAAAACCAGGGTGGGAAATGAGAAATTTTTACATGGTATCAGAGCTTGAGTGCTGAAGTGTAGTTTGGGACAGCGAGGAGGAAAATTACAACCTGCTAATTTTTCACTCAAAAAATTCCAGCAAGCTGATTTTTCACAAACAGTAGTTTTATCTTTACTGCAACAGTGTTATTTTTCAGTTTTAGGACAGCAGGATGTCATTGGGATTGAGGTTGGAGGATAGGTTTGATGCGCATAACAATTACAGCGTTTGGAAGGAGAAAATGCAGAGTATCTTTGAGGAGGAAGAAGTCTGGGACATTATGGTGCATACCACACAGAACCTTGTTGTTGTGCCTACTGATGCTACTCAGTTGGCTGATTATAATAAAAAGAAAAACAAGGGTAAGATACTGATTCTAGATGGAGTCAAAGACCATTGCATTCCTCATGTGAGAGGAAAGAGAAATGCCCATGAGATGTGGACAGCATTGTCCAATCTCTACCAGAGTACCAACGAGAACCAGAAAATGGTCCTGAAGGAGAAGCTGAAGACCATTAAGATGGGTAATGATAGTGTAGCTGGATATCTCACAAAGATTACTAATGTGAGAGATGAGTTGGCAGCAGTTGGAGAGGTCATTCTACCCACTGAGTTGGTGCGGATTACAGTGAATGGCCTCCCCCGTTCATGGATGAACTTTGCTGATGTGTTTGTGCACGTGAGACCCTTCCCACATGGGAGAGGTTTTGGGATGATTGCATTCAGACAGAGATCAGGAAAGGTCAGCTTGGGGCAGCCAAGCCAGTTGAGCAGGATGAGGATGTAGCACTGTTGGCAGGAGGCAAGAAAGGCAAAAGGGAAAAAGCAGGCTTCCACAAGCAATGGTGGGGGCAAAGGCAAAGGTAAAGGTAAAAAGGGTAACTCACAGAAGGACTATTCCAAGGTGAAGTGTTGGAATTGTCAAAAGATGGGACACTACGCAGTTGTGTGTCCGGAGAAGAAGAAGAAGAAGGGGAAGAACCAGCACGTGGCAACTTCAGTAGAGGTTGAGGACTTTGCAAAACGTTTTGATCGGGAGTTTGGGTTCACTGCGTGTGAGTCCTCTAGTGCAGGATCACTTGCCACACAAGTTCAGAGGGAGCATGCTTTTCCCTCAATTAGCGGAGCATCTTCGGGTATCTGGTATGTGGACAGTGGGGCTTCACGTCACATGACAGGAGTCTGTGAGTACTTCTCAGAGCTTTCAGAGAGTGGCATTGATATGGAGGTAGTACTCGGTGATGACAGAGTTGTTAGAGCAGTCAGTGTGGGGACACTGATATTTCAGAGGGAGTCCAAACCTCCCTTGAAGGTGTCAGATGTTCTTTATGTGCCAGGGATGAGGAAGAACCTCATATCCGTCTCAACTTTGGAGGACATAGGATATGAGGTACTATTCAGGGGAGGACAGGTGTTGATGTATCCCAAGGGCACTCCAGCTGATTCAGCTAGAGTGATAGGTGTACGCCATGCAAAGGTGTACAAGTTTGCATTCCAGCCCCTTTTGGCATTGAGCAGTAGTACCGACAGCAGAGCTAGCAGTTCTAAGCAGTGTGAGATTTGGCACCGCAGGATGGGACATATGTATCATGGAGCCTTGAGGACCTTGCGGGAGATCACTACAGGTATGCCAGATTTCAGTACTGATCACTTTGATACTTGTAGAGGATGTGTTATGGGCAAGTTTGCCAAATCCCCTTTTCTCAGCAATGACAGCAGAGCAACTGGGATACTTGATTTGATTCATTCTTATGTGAGTGGTCGGATGTCTCATGTTTCCTTGAGTGGATATGAGTACTATGTTTTATTCATTGATGATCACTCCAGGAGGACCTGGATTTATTTCTTGAAGACCAAGAGTGGGGTCTTCAAGCGGTTTCAGGAGTTTAGAGCTCTTGTGGAGACACAGACAGGTCGGAAGATCAAGTCCCTGAGGTCGGACAATGGAGGAGAGTACACCCTTGGAGAGTTTGTTGACTATTGTGCGGAGGCAGGCATTAGGAGGGAGTTTTTGTTGCTTACAACCCCTAGCAGAACGGGGTTGCGGAGAGGAAGAACAGATCCATCGTAGGGGCTGCCAAAGCCATGTTACATGATCAGGGGTTGCCATTGTTCTTGTGGGCAGAGGCCTGCAACATAGCTGTTTATTTGCGATACATGAGTCTGCATCGTGCTTTGGGGCACATGACTCCGGAGGAGGCTTTTTCTAGAGAGAAGCCTGATGTTGGTCATCTTCGTATCTTTGGGTGCATTACATACTCTTACATACCCAAGGAGAAGAGTACCAAACTAGAGCCCACCGCAGAGAAGGGTATCTTTGTGGGCTATAGTGAGACCTCAAAGGCCTTTCGGATTTACATTCCTGCATAGAGGAAAGTTGTTGTCAGGCGGGATGTGAAGTTCGAGGAGGACAGGGCCTTTAGGAGGTCACAGGAGTTAGAGTATCTAGATCAGCCAAACCCTCAACAGCATTTGAGTCAGTCGCAGGGATCCAGTGAGCAGGGATCAGGAGGATCCGGAGGTACATCTATGATGATGCCAAGTCCATCAGTGAGCAGTGGCTCGACGAGCCAGAGGGGTGGTGCTCCAGGCAGCATGCAGAGTAGTCCACAGAGCAGTTCACTAGGGAGTCCACTGATGGATAGTTCACACGGTACCTCAGCTTCTACAGGTTCAGGTGCAGGCAAGAGGATAACAGACAGACAGTCAGGAGTTCAAGCTCCTGATGATGAGGAGGAGGAGTTCCATTCTCCAATGGGAGAAGTATGCTCAGGAAAGAGGAAGCCCAAGTGGCTTCAGGACACCTTGAGAGATGCCACATATGTTACTGAGCCTAAGAGGCCGGTCAGAGAGAGTAGACCACCTGAGAGGTTTTGTAGCTATATGGCAATGGCTACCAGCATCCTTGACTCTGAGCCTTCTACCTATGAGGAGGCAGCTAGCCAGCAGGTCTGGAGAGAGGCCATGCAGGAGGAGTATTCTTCTATCATGAAGAATGATGTTTGGGAGGTAGTGCCGAGGCCTGAGGGCAAGTCCGTGGTTACTTCCAGATGGCTTTACAAAGTAAAGCATGCTGCAGATGGCAGCATTGAGAAATTCAAAGCGAGGTTTGTGGCTAGAGGGTTCTCCCAGGTAGAGGGAGTTGATTATGAGGAGACCTTCGCTCCCGTGGCTCGATATACCTCGATTCGCTCCATTATATCGATAGCAGCAGAGATGGGTTGGAAGATCCACCAGATGGATGTGAAGACCGCATTTCTCAATGGCTTCATACAGGAGGAGGTGTACATTGAGCAACCACAGGGCTTTGAGGTGCATGGGAAGGAGTCCCATGTGTGCATACTGAAGAAGGCCCTTTATGGCCTGAAGCAAGCTCCCAGAGCTTGGTACTCCAGGATAGATACTTATTTGCAGGGGATGGGTTTCACAAAGAGTGAGGCAGATCCGAACCTTTACTTTATTGTGATAGGTGAGGAGCCTCTCATTCTGGGGCTGTATGTGGATGACTTGGTCATTACAGGTGCAGAGAGACTCATAGAGCACTGCAAGAGAGATCTTGCGACGGAGTTTGAGATGAAGGACATTGGCTTGATGCATTACTTTTTGGGTTTGGAGGCGTGGCAGGAGGAGGGGCATTTCTTCCTGGGGCAAGGGAAGTATATTGTGGACATCCTTAGCAGATTCCACATGGAGGATTGTAGACCCATGTCAACACCGATGATCACCAACTGGAAGAAGTTTCATGCTTCGGATTCCGAGTTGGTGGATCCCACATTGTACAGGCAGCTGATTGGTTCCTTGATGTATTTGGTCAACACTAGACCAGATATCTGTTTTGCAGTCAACACGACGAGTCAGTTTATGTGTGAGCCTAGGAAGGTTCACTGGGTGGGTGCAAAACACATTTTGCGG
>APFE031109540.1:38465-66357 GCA_000404065.3 Pinus taeda | reverse complement strand
ACTGATTCTGATTGGGCAGGTTGTGCTTCTGATAGGAAGAGCACTTCAGGGTGCTGTTTTGGGTTGGGTTCGGCAGTAGTGTCATGGTTCAGTTGGAAGCAGCAGTCAGTAGCATTGAGTTCAACGGAAGCAGAGTATATGGTAGCCAGTCTAGCTAGTTGTGAGGCCATCTGGCTTCGCAAAATGTTGATTGGCTTATTTGGTCAGCCGTTGAGACCTTCAGTGATTTACTGTGATAATCAGAGTTGCATTAAACTCACGGAGAATCCAGTATTTCATGACAGGTCAAAGCGTATCGGGATCAAATATCATTTCATCAGAGACTATGTTCACAAGGGAGCTGTGAAGCTTGAGTACATTCCCATTGATGAGCAGGTTGCAGATATTCTTGCCAAAGCCTTACCACGGGAAAAGCGTGTCTACTTCAGAGACAAGATGGGTGTGGTGAGGAACACCTTCCTCGATAAGAGGGAGTGTTGAAATTTGGTACCGGAGGACAGGTGGTTCCCTAAGGCTTTGATCTTTGGCTTAGGGAAAAGTGTCCAAAATAATTTAATTTTTCTCCTAAAGTGACTTTATAATTTTTATAAAGTCAAATCTAATTTAAAAGTGACTTTAAGTGATAAAGTTACTAAAGTCTAATTTTAAAGTGACTTCAATAAAGTCAATGTAAAATTAGAAAGGAAAAGTGACTTTGGACATAAATGACTAAGTGGGTTTTTATTAAAGTGGGGTGAATTAAAAAATAGAAAGTGAGATTTAAATGAGCATTTAATCTCAGCCCTAGATCTCATTCTATTTCAGCCATTGGATTTAGGGATTCCCCAAAAGTTACTTAGGGTTAGATTAAAAGAGGGAAAGGAGGAAAAGGTCATTCATTCTTTCATGAGCAGATTGAGAGAAGAAGAGAAAGAGAGCAAGGGAGATTTCTAGACAGGGAGGAGAAGGAGACAACAGCTTGGCACACATTCCAAGGCAGCATTTTAGCAAATCCATACAGCTGAGTTAGCACACAGTGAAAGGCAGAATTTGGGCTTGATTTTCTAGAAATCTGTACAGCAAGTGCACAAAAATCGAGAAGCAAAAATCCGTACAGCAAGTGGTTGTACCTTGGCACGCAAATCGAGGCAAATCCGTACCGCTGTATTGCTGGTTTTTTCTGCACGCAAATCGAGGAAATTTGTACAGTGTATTTATGGCAGCTTTCACGCTTTTCTAGGCAAGCCGTATAGCAGCATTTAAGGTTGAAATTTGGGCACAAAAATCGAGGGGGTCGTACAACATTTATTGTTGTTCTGTTTTGTTGTTTGCAAGTTTTTCCAGTTGGCTGTGAGGCACAGAAAACGAGATAAGTTGTAAAAGTTTGCTTGCTAATTTTTTGCTGAATATTTCTCTCACTGTAAAAAGCATTTTCCAGAAATAAGAAGGAGCTTTCAAACTGATTTTCCCCAAGAGTTGTAGGGGGTTTTTCCAGGGTCACCTTGACCAAAAATCACTGTGTTTAAATGTGTTGAATGACTGTTTGTATGTGCTGATATTTATTTCTGCATTTTCAGCATTCTATAATATTTCCAGAATTTGTGTTTTCAGCAAAATTTATTTTCCAGTTGTTGAATGTATGGATATGGGAAAGGGCATTTAACTATTTTGGAGAAATAAGGTGAAACTAAAAACCGGGGTGGGAAATGAGAAATTTTTACATCCTTTTGGATGTTCCATGTTCGATTACAGAAGCCCCGGTAGGAGGATGTCTTCCTTGAGTATTTTCTTGTGGTGAGAGTTGAATTAAAAAGGAAGAAAGCATCTTACCAACCTTGATTCAACTTGTTTCTCAAAGGCTTGTTTCCCTGCGTTTTTGGAGTTGATGTATTCACTGACCATTGCAATAAACGTTATCCAATGCATTTTGTTCAGTGATTTATGGATCAAATTTGATAAATTAATAAAATATTATCAATCTATTGATGGTAGACTATAATGAAGACACTATACAGATTATTCCAGAACATGAATCTTCTATTTTCAAACGTAATGGGCCCAGTGGGACCAGTTCAATTCCTTGACAACCCGGTAACTCATATTGTCACCACCATCACCGAAATGCCTCAGGTGGATCTTTAAATCTGAGTTCCATATGTAATTTTCAAGGTTTCAAGACAAATGATAATTATACATGGTGTATATCTTTTTTAAAAAATTTGATAATTATACCTAGTGTCTCTTTTTTCAAATTTTCCTTTCCGGTTTCAGGGCTTGATAGTACATTTCCAGAGTTATGCTGGGAAAGAAAAGCTTATAGCAAATGATACAAAGGATATTCGCACTTTGTTTTCAGTGGAAAGAATCTCATTTCCCACAGATATGGTGATTATATTTGTACTTCAGACGAAAGGAACCACATTTTTCTACACCCAATCCTGTGTTGCAAACAATTTGTTAAGGCCACATGAGACCCCATGAAGCCGACGCTCCAAAAAGAAGTGATATATTGACAATATTTTTGCAGATCATACCTACTCCCACGTATGTTGTGCTCAAATCGAAGTAAAAACTACAATTTGTAACATATATCACATATTTCACAAAGCCCAATTCGAAAAAATAAATAAATAAATAAATAAAAATAAAAAATTCATCACCTTTGTAATCAAAAAATTTACCTTTGTTTCCAAACTTTCAGGCCAAAGGTAGGGAAATTTACGAAACTGCAATTATCACCACCAGTGAAGAACCACTGGAAAAAATCCACAGAGGACATTGAATGTGAAGTATTCAGCAAAGCATCTGATTTGCTTCCTGCATATAGATCAAAAATGGCATAAAAAATATTAGATCATTAATCGCGTGATTTAAACACTTTAATTAGACAAAGGGATTGAACTAGATTTCAATCTCATAAACACATGCTACTTCTAACTACTCTACCTAGATTCATGTTAAACTTGAATTTTATTAATCACAGTGAACAATTGGAAAAAATCAGAATCCATCTTAACTCCAAATCTCTTAATCTATTAAGCATTAAGAGGGATTTTAAAAAATCAGGACCAAAGCTCTCTATATGAATCTATTCCAGATCCCCCATTAGAGAAGCAATGATAAAAATTATATAAACCTTACCTTGCTAATTTGTCTCCCTGAGGTGTCTGGAAACCGTTGATGAGCTCATTTGTTGCAACACCACTTGGATAAGTTAGATTGTTGTTAATAAATAGTACTTGAAACTAGTACAGTCTGTTAAATTCAAATAATCTGGCAATCCCATTCATAGCCAACATTAATATGTTGTGAAAACTGAGTTCATGGCTAGTAATCATCATCTTTCTTAGAGGCACCAAAAGTAAAATACGACTGAAAATGACCAGGAAAAGGAATGCAACCATCCAGCCAATGCTCGGCTGCTTTATGGTATTGGGAGGATTCCCTTCAACATCAATTCATGCTTGTTCATATGTCTTCCTATTCATTCCTAGCAAATAGGATCCAAATCCACCTAAGAGCTTCAATCAATAGAGGTTATCATAAGCCTCAAAAATGCTTTCAGCTTTATCTCAAATTACTTAAAATTTTATGTGCTCAACAAAAATTTAATCTTAATATGAATGAGTGTGGTGAGCCCAATGGCACACCTCCATAGGCAGTGCTATAACATGCCACAACGCAAATCTGTATAACAATGTTCTCTTGTCTTATGAATAGAGCATGTTAAACACACATGAGCAGCAACATAATCTGAAGGATAAAACATGAGAATACATTTTTATTAACAAGAGATATACATTTATAGTACATGGTTTGACCATTGGGTTTCACATCCCAAGGTCTCTTGGACTTCCTTTTGTCTATTCGGCTTCCACAATAACCCATTGAGGATTAGGTGTCCAACATTCCCCCCCCCCTTAGTCCGAAGTGTTATGTATGAGTCCAAGAAGAGAGTTGTAATACAAAATGTGCAAAAATGCATCGCAACACTAGGCTAAATGTGCTCTCTGAAATATTGGTATAAAGGGCGGTGGTTTAAGGATGACCACCAACACTGGAATGCTTGGTGCAATTCCTAGAACTCTTCCAAAACTGGCAAGAAGCTGAAGTCTTCTGCTAGAGGAAGTGCTCCTATTGTTTTGAAGAGGGAAACCTTCAACCATGAAAGGAAGGTCTCACCCCGCATAAAGGGAGAGCTTCAACCTGAAAGGGAAGTCTCAACTTGTGATGGTTTAAGGATGACCAACAACTCTAGAATGCTTAATGCAATTCCTGGAACTCTTCCAAAACTGGCAAGAAGATGAAGTCTTCTACTAGAGGAAGTGTTCTCAATTTTGTTCCTGGAATTCTTCCGAAACTGGCAAGAAGCTGAAGTCTTCTGCTAGAGGAAGTGTCCCAGATTACCAACTGAAGGCATGCTCAAGGGCATCTTTGTCTCTGGCTACAACTCTGAAACTCGTATGACAGGTTGTGGCTCAGGCTCTCTTGATGTGACTTTGAAGCTTGTAGATGACCATCATTCTCCCCTGTCAGATACAAGGTGAGATGATGGAGAAAACTCAACTGCAAGACTGTTCAAAACTCTGGAAGAAGTTCTGACATGTGATTAGAATATCTTCTTAGCTGTTGATGCCCTTGCCAAGAAGCGATCCATCCAAGATGAATCTTTGTTCTTGCAGGACGTTTGTTTCTGAAGCATCTGTGTGAAGAATGGGTGGTTTTATGACAGTGCTTACATGAATGAAGATCAAAACAGTGATCTTTCAAATGGCCAACTCGGTCACAGTGTTGGCAATTCACAATCTGTTGTTGTTGTTGTTGCTGTGGAAGAGGGGCAGAATCTGGAACAGCTGGAGGTGAACTGTCATGAAGAACGGGTGAATATGAATCATCCTCAAGAAATCCAGTAGTTTGAAATTGAATTGGCTTTGAGTAGTCTGGAATATGAAAGGACAAGTCCTTGTCATATCCAAGACCAGTTATGTGCTTGTTATGGACAAGTTGTTCCCAAGGTCTGATGATGGGTTTGGGAAGTGCAGACTGAGTTTCTACATCTGCATGTACAACTTCTGCTTTATGGGAGTCTGTTTCAATCTTCTGAACAGAAACAGATTCAGAATGATGACTTCTCTGTTTTAATTCTTCTTGATGTAGCTGAGTTTCGAGCTGCAAAAATTCTATCTTCTCTTGTGCATTTTGCAGACAAATTCTAATGTCATCCAGAGAGGATTTGTTGATTTTTACTGTGTCATTAGTAGTAGACTGTATCAGGATTTTCAAAAACTCTAATACTTCATAATATTTCCATATTTTCTCCAGTTCAAGAATGCCAAGAAAAATGCAGAATAATGACAAGCACTTGAATTCTCTAGAAAGAAATATGTAGACACTTGCAGCAGGGTCGATATAAAACAATCTTGTCCCCTTTGAAATAATTCCCTTCCTCCTTAATTTAGTGGCTTCATATTTCGAGTATTTGAAGGAAATTGAAAGCACTTCAAGTTAGCACATGCTGGAATTTATACATGTGTTTATCCTTTATTGTATTGCGATGTCGAAAACAACAAGCAAAACGCTCATAAATCTAAATTGTTGTTGCAAACAAATAGCAGACAATCTGGTGCATATAATGTTGATATCACCCCAACAATTAAAGCAACCTTCTCATTAGAATCTGTTGAGAAAAACAAATTTGTTTGTTGCACATAAATTTATGCCCAAACTGCACAATGGGAACAAGTAAATTGAACAAGCAGCAACTTTAAATTGAATTGGATCTTTCAAATATTCCTTCACTTTCTCGGCCAGTGGAAAATAATAGTCAAGTTCAATACATTCTTGTAACCATTGATGATAACATGTGGAAAAACTCTGGTTCAGTGATTTTGACTCTAGGCGCAATCCACACGGTGCTCCACGATGTTTCTGTTGCTGGCTACTGCTCAGTTTCTCATAACGCTTCAACGATTTTTACTCTCAGCGCTATCCAAATCGTGCTCCGCACTTTTGTTTGATGGCTACAGCACAGCTTGGAAATTTATGACCGATGGATTGATATCATGCTCTAACTCAGCTGTGTAGTACATTCAATTTGGTTCTATGTGAAAAGAATGTGGCCCACCTCACTTAGGAACTCGGCCTCTTAAGGCATGCACTCGGCCAGTAAAGAAGCAGGGACTTGTCCCTCTATTTCTACAGTGCATAAAATGGTCCTAGGAATAACTTGCAAAGAAATTATGCTCCATTATGTTACTTCGAATGAAATCTTTGCGCTTCTGAAGAAATGCAACATAAGCATTTCTCAAGAGAGGCAATGGAGAGTAAAATAGTAGTCTAAAACCGCAAATACTGCAAAAGTCTTCGACTTGGAACAAAATGCTAGCCCCGTAAGAAGAAATACAACCAAGTGCATTAATACTTGTGATTTTGATATCTTATGTATCGTTGTCGAATTCAAGGCGGAGTGATGATGCCCAAGTGCAAAACATCCACAACGCAGTGCAGGAGGAGACAATGCAATAAATACTACTGAATGTAGATTTGGATATTTGAAAGACGTTACCAACATTCCTGTATAGAACATGAAATTATATACAGTGGAGGACTAAATAGGTCCCATATATATCTAAGCAGCCAACAACAGTAGACTTAAAAATATCCCATCAGTTATTGAAAATGACGAATCAAGAAATCGACTAAAGATCATTCCCTTGAAAATAAAGGTACGCCATTAAATTCCATGACTACGCATTACCCTTTTCTATTTGTCCATAAAATGAATCCAGGTCATTATTGGCCGCTAGCTACTTCTTTCAAACAAGCTCTCATGATGGCTGCAAGCTTTGAACATGCCTCGAGACAAATTTCCAATGCGTCAAATACCCTTGGGCTAGACCACTCTCCAGTAATAATTAGCTGAGTGATTTCATTCCGAGAGGGTATGCATGCCGCCATCAACCCCCATCTTGACGATTTTCCTCCTCTGTGGTGGATCAATGATAAGACTTTTACCGATAGATCAGTAAAATGATGGTCCAAGCGGTTTTGGTGCTTCACACTTCTGCTGCGAATACACATGAACTATACAGCACTACCACATTTCCATTTCTGCAGCACTCCCTCGGACTTCAACAGCACACGTAGGCGTGCATTCTTCAGATGTATGCGGGTGGTCAGGATATGGAGAGGCGTAAAACGGTGTATACCATAGCGTATACCACATAGCCTCCAAGCGTTGTTTCCTCCTGGAAGAAGCACCAGATTATGGACAATACCAGTTGCCTAATCTCACATGTAGCAATCCTTCCAACCGGAAACTGTAGGCCCTTGACTTTGATTCGATTCGCTATGGCTTTCGGCATCAGAGATTCGTTCTTCCCCAAAATGATGGTCTAAGGATGAGACACTTACCATTTGAGAGGTACGAGATAAATAATTATAATACCAATGGAAAATAGCCAAGAACAGGCGAGGCTTGTTCAGCAATTCTATGGCATTACAGCGACCACGCCAGAGGAAGCCGCCTTCTTTCTTGAAATATGGAAAACCAAGAGGGTAGAGAAAACGTTACGACAAAGGGCTATTACAACCATAGAAAAACTATGCCAACAATGATTATGGTAGAGATCCCAGAGAGCGCGGAGAGGACAATTATGCCCAGCCCAAGGAGCGCAGAGGGCATAGACAATGATTATGGCAGACCTTGAGCAGCAGATTATACCATTGTCAGGACAACAGATTATATGAATCAAGATTATATGAATTACAAAGGCAGAAATACTAAAAATAGGACCTGCTCATAAAGACCATAAGACAAATGGCTCAAAGAAATTATGGAGGGCAGGAATACGCCTGCTCTGATACCATGTTAAACACACATGGGCAACAACATAATCTGAAGGATAAAACATGAGAATACATTTTTATTAACAATAGATATACATTTATAGTACATGGTTTGACCATTGGGTTTCACATCCCGAGGTCTCTTGGACTTCTTTTTCTCTATTCAGCTTCCACACTAACCCATTGAGGAGTAGGTGTCCAACAGAGCATTCAATAACACAATCTTGTCTAATACTTTGCTCCAAGGTCTCATGAAAACAAAACCCAACAGTCCAACAGAGATATTAAACATGACTAAATCAAAATGAACAATTTCACCTTTCCATGTTGCCACCCTATCTTTCCAAAGTGAATGTATGCATTTGTTTGCATCTTCACCTTTGGAGGGTGACTACACACATGTATATCATCCAATCTCGTGATGATAGGTAGTGATTTGAAGTTGTGTATTCATATAGAAATAAAGTATAGATAAAGTTTAAACTTTAAACACAACTGGAAGATGAAATACATATGTAAACATTTTACCTCTAAAATACACCAATATTGTGACTAGTGAAATTGTGAATGTACATCTCTTTTAGATGATGAAAATTATGTTGTATGGTATATCATAAAATGAATTCCTATTTCACTCACCATGCCTCCCATTACATTCACTCCATGCTTGTGGCATGTCTAGATGAGCAGCTCCAAATAGATTTTCATGAAATATTGTGTCATCCAACTTGAACACGGTCTAGAAGAAGCCTATTAGGGTAGGATTGGAATGCCTAAACATAACTGAAAATATAAAACCTCTACCATAGTTCAACCTTATTGAATTCTCCCTCCGCTCAAACAATATCTCATGCATTTGGAAAATTGCAGGAAGAGTCACGATCAAGACTGTTGCTTTAATTCTCCATCTAGGGACTCCCAAAGCATCTTGTGCATGCTCAAAAATAATATTCCATAGTGCACCTTCCTTTCATTCGAGTCAGATGTCATATTAAATTTAGAGAAGTGTCATGATGCTCTAAATCAAATACAAAATGCAAAGGAGAAGGAAATTCTAATGATATTTCATGGTAAATTTAAAGGAGCAATGCCACAATGATATAAATCAAATGCAAAAGGTAAAGGAAATGGAATAAAACAATGTTATAGAAACTCTATAGAACATAAAAATTTCACAAAGGTGTTGGATAGTGTTGTTAATTCAAACCTGGAGTGCTCCATTTTGTGGAGATAAAAGAAGGGGCTAGATCCTTCGTTTTTCAATTGAAACATTGCATGATCCTCAAAGGAAATGAAACTAGGTCAAAAATGTAGGCCCCTCTCAAATAAATAATGAATAACTAAATCTGCACATTACTAATATCATATAAAATATCAATTGTGAACCTTTTTCCTTTAAATCTTTCGTTACTTTAAGAAACTCATCATATTTCTCCCTCCTATCCTTAAATATTTCCTTAACTACTTTGAGATAGGCCATAGCAACATCAGTTGTTAGCTTTTGTGACCCTCCCAAATGTTGAGGTGGTCCAGAGCTATTTCATATCACACAAAGACAACAGAAAGTTAGTAATACTATCAATCTATAATATACTACATCTATACACAATAGGGCCATATTTTATAGATCAACAACTGATATTCAAAGCCTGTCATGCACTTAAAGACTCACAAATTTGAAGAAATACACGATGTAAAATGTAAAAATGTTGTGAATGCAAAAGGTTAAAGGATTGTAAACTTCACAATAAAAATTGATTTTGACTATAAAAAGAAATAGTTTGAAGATAAATCTATCAAAACATAGATCTCTTCATCTAATTGCACAAATCCATTTGGGTAGCAATGAACTCTAGCATCTTCTAGGAGGAGTTTCCTCCATTCCATAGGTCAACACCAAATCAAATACCTCTATGATGGAATTAAATATATCACAAAGCCAAAAGTCCCTCTCTACGGAATGGGCCCTCCTCACCATGAATATTCTTAAATCCATTCTCGTCATTTGTATTTCCAATCGACACCATCATTAAAAGATGGAAGAATACACCATATACCCAACATGCCTCTTGATAAAAACTTGCAACAGAATGAAGGAAAAGGAATGAGAAGAGTATAAAAATAGAGCATTCAACACAAAGGGAAAAAAAGACAAGTGAGATCAAACATAGACCTTACCTCTCATATATTCAACAATAATGAGTATGGTATCATTTAAACTCCCCTTCGAGCTCTCCATAAACCTTGGCTAGGAATTGTGTGGCTATTAAGACCTTCCCTCATGCCTCTCATGAAAAAATCCCTACAAATGTGAAATTTTGTAAAAGCAAATTCACTAAGGATAAGAATTCTTTTTGAGCATTTTTTTTATTGGCGAGAGCACTCTCGGTCACCCAAGGAAACCTCTAGGCTCACCTAGGGGGTGCTCTTGTGTTCACTCCAAAAGAACTAGAAGAGTGCACTTCCTAGAGTGCCTCCCATTGAGGCTGGAGCACTCCTTCATACCCCAAAGAGTGCTCCCAAATAGATTCATTACAAGAGTGTGCTATCAAAGACGCTCCAAATCTATGACACTCAAATCACTCAAAGAGGTCAAGAATCAACAATTGTGGGACCAATTCATTGAATCAAAAATAACAAAATTCAAACTAAGCAAGTGGCATGAGGTAGCAACCATGTATCCAAAATGAAGGAAACCATAATGTAGAACAAGGTCATTGTATCTCAATTATTATACCTTGGGCTCATATAGTCAAAATCAAGGAAAAATTATATGACTAGAACCAAATGGACATAAGTGACATGTTTTCACTTCTCCAATGGGTGGAACATAGCATAGCATCAATTGACCTATTGTGCAACATTGAAGACATCAAGGTCCTATGTGAGCAATAGAAGCACAAAAGGTATACATCAACAAATTCATTCATAAAGGTTAACCTACTAACAAACAATATGAGAACCACCATTAAGAATTCCATGAAATTTGCAAAGAGAAATAAATTAGCATTTGTAGCTTTTGTAGTGAACAAAGCAACAATGTGATGGGAGGAGGAAATCCAACGATGTTTGAAATTGAAAATAGAAAAATTCATGCAAAAGGGAATCAAAATCTTAGTAAAACAAAGATTTCTTTGCAATATTTGCTACCATGACACTACAACAAAAAGAACAAATTAGTCAAACCAAACAATGGTTGTGAAACACAATCTTTAAACTTGCTAAATATAAATTATACAATACTAACTCTAGATTTGTGAAAATTATCACAAGGATATCGAGACACATGCACAACAACCACCAATAATAATCAATCTCAATGAATCAACAAAGAAACTCAATTAATTGACTATGGACTCTACATTAACTTTAGCATCATTTACTTTCAAATCTACAAATCATGCAAAGCCAAGAGGCCTTCAAACTTTGCAAGATTCTTAAAGCAATATTTTACAAAAAAGACTTGGGAGCGAAGCATTCTTGGGGACATTCTAAACACATATATTTATATATTATAATCCATATATTTTCAAATAAAAATGGCTTGTAAGACAAGACCTAGCTCATTGGTAAACCAAGTGTGGTGATATCCCTCCACCCCACCCACGCTAATTACCAAAAAGAAAAATAAAAAACATGTTAGCCCCTTATAAGCCATCATGGTTGTGCAAATGGAATGTATGATGGATGGAGTTCCCAGCCTTAGTGCCCACACCTTCAGAAATATATATAGAATGCCAAATTAGTTGTCAAAAATGTAGACTTTAATGCTAATAATAGGGAATATTATATTATTAAGAGCTTAGAAATATGATTCGTAGTACATTAGAACATCAAAAATTTAGTACAAGTATCAAGACTTTGTAACCAGTGATAAACTATTTAGAAGTTACAAAGTCAAAATAGATAGCATGAAGTATAATAGGAAATGAAGTTGAACTAAATAACATCAGCCATTTAACAATTATAAAGTTATGAACCAGATTGGAAGGCATAGAATATGAAATGTAATAGGGCATCATCACCAAAGAGTTCTAGCATGTATAGAATAATGTTTACAAAATAGGCAATGTGAATAATTTATAAGAGATATTGGAAATTGAAAATTGAAGTAGAGTTGAAGTCTATGACAAACTAAGAAACCGAATTCGTCTTCCCCCCCCCCTCGTGTCCCAAATTCCACAAATTGGACACAATTCTCTAGGACACGTGTATGATTCTCGTGTCATGGAGCATGTCCAGACTCCAACATGTCTTGGAGCGTATCCTAATACATGTCCTGTGTGTCCTAGAGCATGTCCTAGAGTACACCCATTATCATTGTTCAAGATTGCAGATACATGGTTTTCATCTTCATTCGTCATGTTGAAGAGGTTAAGGGAGGTCAAGACCACTCTTGGGGCCATGGTTATTTTAGAGTTTTGGTCTTTTTAGAGAAAGACAGATCAAGTGGCCTCAAAAAGATTGAAGGATACAGTGTTAAATGATGCTTGGTGGGAGAGGATAGATCTCTGTTAATTTTTGGTATGTTCTATTCTTAAGAGAAATTTACTTCAATTTTCTTATTATCCCAATATCAATAACCAATTTAGCAATCACATCAACATGATAGTAAAATGTAGATAGAACATAAACATAAACAGCAAAAGACAAGGGGACACAAGATGTGGCACCAGCAAGGGACAAACCCTAATGTGGGGAAACCCTTGGTCAATTATTCTTATATTCTTCAATAGTTTAGCAGAGAGAGAGGTAGTACAAATATACAAATCTGTTATTTTATGGAAACAACAACAAACCCTAACCAACAAAGTCAATGATGGTCAAACGGGTCAAATTTGACCTCCAATCAAGCTCGGTTAAAGCTCAGTCAACTCAGCCTCCAACGGCAAGATGTATCAGCCCAAAATAGTTCGAAAATCCCAGTCAAACATAGGTCAACTCCAGTCAAGCCTGCGGCCAACCCTAAGACAATCAACATAGGGTCAAAGTATGGTCAAAGTGTTTGTCCAGAATTGCGGCCTACCAAGGAGAGGTAGCCTAACCCATTCTGCAAACAAGAAGAGGTCAGCATTGGTCAACATTGTCAAAACAACACTTATGCACCTTGGTCAAGCTTGGTCAATGCTGCCCTAAACAAAAAGTCTTCCTGCTTCACATGAGTGAGAGAGATGCCCAGATCTACATACCTAAATCAAGAGAGGAGAGATAGATGTGTGAGGATGAGATGGTGAAATAATGCCATGAGGTCTCCTCCTTTTATATGCAATGTTGAGGTTAAGTTGGGGATGAAAATGATTGTTTTTCTTGTTGGCCGACCTTGACAAATTGTCAATAATATAAATAAATTCATATCTCCATATATACATGTCAGAATTGGATGATCTTTAGATCAAACCTACATCTCTCGGAGCGAGGAATCCAAGAAAAATATCAGCTTCCATAAATAAGGTGACCCATATGGAGTTTAGCCCTAGTTTCCAATTTTAACACTCCCTCTCAACTAGGGACAACTCCATCTGCTAATCCATTTGTCAATCGGTACTATCTTTGCCATCAATGCATTGCTTTGCATTGCTCTGCTCTGCTCTGCTGAACTATGAAGAAGAAGAAGTGATCAAGAATGTATCATACCATTCTCTACTAACCCGAAGTTAGTCCCAGATAAAAGGGAGTGTCTCATACCACTCTTACTCACTCGAAGTCAGTTCCAATAAAGAGAGTGTGTCATTCCACTCTTACTAACCCAAAGTCAGTTCTAATTGATCCCAGATCAATATTGGACATCCTAGCATAGGGAGTATGGTAGTACACAATGCGTCCATCGATAGTACTATGGTCCTTACCCTCATTTCCCTACTCATTGACCAAATGAGAGGTACTTCCCATGAGTCCCAGACTACATGGGTAGGATGTCTTAGCAGGAGAAGGATGAACCTCTCATCCTGCCTACATGTCGCCATAGGGTATCACAAGGGAAAGCTAAACCACTCACCTTGTACACAACAAACCACTAGGGGAAGGTTGAACCACTCACCCTATGGTTGCTTATTGCTCCAAGAAGTACCCCAAGCCCCCCGGACCTCCCAGAGGTCAATGTCCATATCATACAGGACCCTCATAAGAGGGTCTATCCACGACTCCTAGTCGTTCTTGAAAAGTCAAGAATTTTCAATTTCCCAGGGGCTTCGTCATAATGTCAGTGACCTACTCATCAGTCCCAATATGATGGAGCCTTATTGCTCCTCATTATACCATATCCTAGATAAAGTTGTACCTGATATCGATATGCTTGGAGAGATCATGAAATACAAGATTCTCTGATAATCAGATCCCACTCTAGTTGTCGAATAGGATCACGGTGGTATCCAGCACATGTCCAAACAACTCACTGAAGAGCTTCCTCAACTAGACAACTTCACAGGAGGCCATACTAGCAACTATGTATTCGGCCTCGGCGGTGCTCAAGGCAACCAATTTCTGCTTCCTGCTCATCTAGGATATAGAAGCAGAACCCAAAGAGAAACAACACCCATAAGTGCTCTTTTGATCCACCACACTACTTGCCAGATCAACATCATAATAACCATGCAGACTCACATCTCTGGCAGTGTATCTCAATCCATGAGTGGTTATGCCCTGAAGATATCTCAGAAGATTCTTGGCACCAATCCAATGTGTGTGATGAGGCTCAACCATGTATTGGCTCAACGTGTTAACTGCAAAACATATATCCAGACGGGAGTTCACCAAGAACATCAGTGCTCCTATGAGTTGACGATACTCATAAGCATTTCCCAATTTAGGCCTGCTAGCACTACCACATAACTTCTTAAAGTTAAGCTCCATCGGGGTAGTCACAGGCTTGCAGTCCACCATTCCAAATCTTTCCAATATCTCCACAACATATTTTCCATGAGATAGGAAAATTTCACCTGGATTTTCCCAGACCTCCAACCCTAGGAAGTAGTGCATTAGTCCTAGGTCCTTCATCTCAAATTCTGAAGCCAACTCCCTCTTACATTTGTGAATGAGAGGGTCTGCACCTTTCAGAAATAGGTCATCCACATAAAGCACATATGAGATGTCTATCATCTTCAACCTTAAAGTAAAGGTCCGGATCGACTTCACTTCTAGTGAATCCCAGCTTCATCAGATAGCTATCAATCTTCTCATACCAAGCCTGGGGTGCTTGTTTCAACCCATAGATAGCTTTCTTCAACCTGCATACATGATATTCCTGATCATGAATCTCAAACCCCTTAGGTTTTTCCACATAGACTTCCTCTTTAATCGAACCATGCAAGAAATTGGTCCTGACATCCATCTAATGTAGGTTCCATCCTTGAGAAGCAGAAAGGGCTATGATCGAGAAGATGGTGGTGTATCGGGAAACAAGTGCAAATATATCATCATAATCTACACCTTCCTTTTGAGAGAAGCCTCGAGCAACAAAGCAAGCCTTGTACTTTTCTGCACTCCCATCAACTCCATGTTTGATTTTGTAAAGCCATTTATAGGTGACAAACAATGTGTCATGGGATCTAGGGACCACATCCCAAACATCATTCTTCATAATGGACTCGTATTCTTCATTCTTCATAATGGACATCATTCCATACTTGATGCTTCACATCTTATTCAAATGATGTAGGCTCATTTTGAATGATAGTGCTCATAATGGTCAAGTATCCCTGGTACCTAGTGGACTTCCTGCTTTCACAGAAAGGCCCCCTTGGTGCAATATGTCTCTCGGCATCTTTGAGAGTCTCCCTAAGCCATGAGGGCCTCTTCTTGGAGGAGGAGGGCTCTTGAGGAGGAGGAGCAATATGATGCATAGGTTCATCAACATCAGGCATCGTTTCATCTTCTTTTTCACCCTGCTTTCCAGTGTCATCTTCTTTATCCTTCCTTGGTATAGGAAGGTTGTAAACCTTGCTAATATCCATATCTTCATCAATGGTGACATCATGACTTATCTCAACTTCCCTTTGACTAGCCACATAAATTCTATAGCCCTTAGAATTTTCTCTATAGCCCACAAAGATTCCTTTCTTTCCAAATGCACCCAATTTACTTCTTTTTCTCTTTCAACACATGAAAGTATACAAGACTTCCAAAAATTCTAAAATGAGAGACATCAAGTTTCTTACCAGTGAACATTTATTCGGGAGTCTTCGAGTCCAATGTTTGATGAGGGCATCAGTTTTGAACATACATGGCGGTATTCGCAGCTTCGGCCCATAAAAACTTCACAAGCCTTTGATCATGAAGCATGGCATGAACAACTTCCATAATAGTACGGTTCTTCCTTTTAGCCACACCATTTTGCTCAAGAGTGTATGGTTTTGTGCTCTCCCTCTTAATGCAAGCTTCTTTGCAATAATCATGGAATTCATTGGATTCATACTCGGTCCCATTATCAGTCCTCAATATCTTGATTCTTTTCTCGGATTGATTTTCGATCATGGCTTTGAAATGATGGAACCAGGTGAACACTTCATCCTTCTTTTTCAATAATTAGTTCCAAGTCTTGCAAGAAAAATCATCTGTAAAAGTGAGATTATATAAATAACCTCCTAAAGAGTTTACAGGCATCATACCAGATATGTCGGAGTGGACCAACTGCAATATTTTTGTGGTCTTGCTATTACTTGAGGGGAATGGTCCCCTTGTAAGTTCTCCCTCGGCACATTCCACACATATACCTTCATGCTCTACTTTGAACTCAAGCTTGCATACCTGTCACCATTTGTCTCACATCGAGAAGAGCCTTATAATGGATATGGGAAAACCTTTGGTGCCATAGTTCAGATTGTAGAGATGTGTCGCAAGACATGGCTCCCAATGGACTTCCTCCAACTTGATACAAAGTGTCAACCCAAAACCAAATAGTACAAGCATCTTTAAAATTCCTTTTCCAAACATGTACCTTTCCATCGATCAATGCCACCTTGTAACCTTTGTCTTCCATTACTGAAATGGACACTAGGTTCTTCTTAAGATCAGGTACATATAGAACTTCTTGTAAATGAATCGTGTTACCCTGATTCAATTGAAGGGTAACCTTCCCTACACCCTTTATGGGATAGGTGGCATTGTATCCAATAATAATCTCCAAGTTTGTCTCCTTCTCTATCAAATTAGATAGAGCTTCCTTGTATCTAGTGAAGTGACTTGAAGCACCACTATCAATAAGCCAATTCCCCAAAGTGTCTGGAGGAGCGGTAGTGGAGAGGGTTGATATAAGATAATACCCTTTTTGCTTATTGTTAACAACATTTGATTCTTCATACCTAGAGTTCCTTGCTTTCTTGAAGGGTTAACCATTTCCATGATGTCCCGTATTCCTTTTTCCTTTGCCATTGAATCTTCCATTCCCTTGATTATTGTTGTTAAATTTGCCCCTAGAGTGATTGTGATCATCATCATGTGATGTGTCCCTTCTATTTGGACACTCCCTCACATAGTGGCAAACCTTATTGTAAACAAAGCCCCTGCCCTTCATTCCACCCTTAGATCCGGACTTTCCATTGAAATGACCTTTAGACCCTGCATTATTTCTCCTTTTGGCATGAGCGGAGAAAACTGTGGGGTTGCCTCTATTAGAAAGCATTTCTTGCTCCACCATTCTTGTTTCTTCTTCAATGCATCTTGACATCAATTCTTCAAATCCCGGAATTCGATCATTATTGAGAATAGTGGTTCTAAATATATACCACTCGGGTGGAAGCCCTCCAAGCGTAGTGATAGTAAGTTCCCTGTCAGGAATGACTTCTCCAATCGATAGAAGATCATTCTTGTTCTCAGTGATCCTTAAGAAGTAGGATTGAATATCCTCGTCCTTCCCTTCTTAATATCCTTCAGCTTATTTTTTAGGAACAAAAATTGATTTGCATCACTAACCTTGAACATGCTTACCAATCTGTCGTAGATCTCCTTGGAGGTGTTCAAATCGAAGATGTAGGCCACCAGACGCTTGTCAATGGAATCTCTGATAATCTTGTTTGCTTTGACTTTAGCCTTGGTGTAATTTTTCTTTGTAGCAACTAGTGCATTTGACGGAGGCTCCGGGATTTTACCCTTCACATAGTCCAACACTTCTTGTTCTTCCAATGTCAGATCAAGGGACATCTTCCATCCGTGATAGTCATACTTTTCACGGAGCTTGTCTTCAGCCAGGAAGTGGGATGAGGAACCCATGGAGACTTTTGTCCTTGTCCAACTGTCTTTGGTGATTGCTATTTAACTCTTGCTTGGGATTTGCCTTCGCCTCAGCTCTATGCTAATTTTTGGTATGTTCTATGCTTAAGAGAAATTTACTTTAATTTTCTTATTAGCCCAATATCAATATCCAATTTAGCAATCACATCAACTAGATAGTAAAATGCAGATAGAACATAAACATGAACAGTAGAAGACAAGCAAAGACAAGAGGACACAACATGTGGCACCAAACAGGGACAAACCCCAATGTGGGGAAACCCTTGATCAATTCTTCTTATATTCTTCAATAATTCAATAGAGAGAGAGATAGTACAAATATACAAATCTGTTATTTTATGGCAGCAACAACAAACCTTAACCAGAAGGTCAATGTTGGTCAAACATGTAATTTTGGACCTCCAACCAATCTCGGTCAAAGCTTAGTCAACTCAGCCTCCAATATCAATATGTATCAACCCAAAACAGTGTGAAAATCCCAATCAAACATAGGTCAACTGTAGTCAAGCCTACAGCCAACCCTAGGATAATCAACGCTGGTCAACGCAAGGTCAAAGTATGGTCAAAGTAGTTGTCTAGAACTATGGCCTGCCAAGGAGAGGTAGCCTAGCCTAATCTGCAAACAAGAAGAAGTCAGCATTGGTCAACGCTGTCAAAACAACACTTCTACACCTCGGTCAAGCTTGGTCAATGCTGCCCTAAACAGAAAGTCTTCCTCCTTCGCATGTGTGAGAGCGATGCCCAAATATGTGTACCCAAATCAAGAGAGGAGAGAAAGATGTGTGAGGATGAGATGGTGAAATAATTCCATGAGGTCTCCTCCTTTTATATGGAACGTTGAGGTTAGGTTGGGGGTGAAAATGATTGTTTTGCTTTCTAGCCGACCTTGCCAAATTGTCAATAATATAAATAAATTCATATATCCATATACACATCTTAGAATCGGATGATCTTTAGATCAATCCTACACCTCTCGGAGAGAGGAATCCAAGAAAAATATCAGCTGCCATAAATAAGGCGACCCATATGGAGTTTGGCCCTAGTTTCCAATTTTAACAATCTCACTATGAAGATCATGAAGAGAAAGCACCCATAACTAGTTCAAAATAATGTACCATAAAATGTGTAGCATAAGCCATGTACAACTTTGGCAATATAATTATTGTGTCCCATTACTTAGCCCATTTATAAGATATTTACATTGCATAAATGAGTGCAACCAATTGGGGCTATCATAGTAATTATATTGGATATTTTCTGATAATAACTGGTATGGAAATTCCTTCATAAATTGCAGCAACATGAACTTGTTTTTTTTATTACAAGCTCGTAGTAGCGTTGTTGTAATATTGCTATTGGAAATATCTCAAAATTTTGCCAATAACTCCTGAGTTTAAACAAATTTATTTAGTGAGGAATATTTTCAAATGTATATGATGAGCATGCTGCTGTAGGTGATCTTCATTACGTTTACTTGAAGGAAAAATCCTCATTTAAATAGTGCCCATATGAAAAGACTTTAACTCAATTACTCTCTTTATTAAACTCAAAATTTTATAACATTGCATCAGTAATAATAATACTGAGAGATTCTTCAAAGTATGAGAGTTGATACATACCTATACTATGATTTCAAAGTGGTGTCTGAACCTGGTTATAACAATAGTGTGAAGAGACTTTTATGGGGAAGATATGGCCTTAGAATCCATACAATCTTCCCTCTTGAAGCCCACGAACAGAGGTGAAATTTCCAAGTGTTTTCAACAAAATTGTTTCCAAAATAAAATACTTCATTGACATCTTGTAGGTTTAGTCTTTGTCTATTTACACCAACTAGAAATGCACAATACCAAAAATAAGGCTGATAACCACTACAAATCAGTGACACATGTTTGCATAATGCTCAGGAAATGCACAGACTTGACAAGTAAACAAGAAACCCGATATTGATGTCTTTCATTGTGACCCAAGCCATTAATATGGACTATTATAGTACTCAATAAAAAATATCAGTCCCCTTCAAACTTTGTCAAAAATCAAACACATGTATTACGAGCAAAGTTTAGAGGAACCTGGAATTCTTCTACATGTAAATATCAATGCATTTCATAGCTCATTCTAGCAGTACTATAGGAAGGAATGTGCTGCCTAAAATCCAATTTTCATCCTTCAAATGATGGCATACACATCCAGCAGTAACGGTACGAACAACAGGGTGCTTTGCCTCCAATATTCACTGAAATATGCCCTTGGAATCTTGGTTATGCTCCCTACTTTTGCACAGGTCACGCAACCAACTAATTAGATGCCTCCAGCAAGGTAATAAGGTCACTACAGACCCCTGTGATGAGAGCAATTTTGTTCACTAACCCTTTTGCCTTCATGCCTGCCCATAACATTCATGCAAATATCTGAAGGGATTCCTCGCCATACCCATTCTGGGCATACACTGTGATCACAGCGTTCCATGATACTGCATCTCAGTTTGGCATATTCTCAAAATGTTGGTGGGCATTCTCTATACTGCCAAGAAGATCACTCCCTATAAAGGCATCCGAATCAAATCCAATTCTAATGACATGGCCATGAACCTACTTACCTTGCTCCAGAGTTTCCAAGCTAGCACAAGCACTCAGAACGACCACAAAGGTAACATTAAATATCTTAGTATCAATCCTTTGACACCATAATTTTAGAGCCTCTTCACCTAGCCCATTTTTTGCATATCCTGTTAGCATGGCATTCCATGAAAATACATTCCGTTCAAGCATTTCATCAAAAACGTGGTGTGCATCTTCCATATTTCCACAACACGCATACCCAGCAATCATGCTTGTCCATAACACTACATCTCGTTCGCCATGAGCATCCTCGACGCATCTACATTTTTCTTACATGTCAACAAGGGCACTCTCCAAAAAAGCGTCCGACTCAAAACCCCCTTTAATCACAGAATCATGGATCTTCCTGCCATGTTGTAGATCAGGTAAGCATGCATAAGCACTAAGTACATTCACAAGAGGATACTTATCTCATCTTAAGACCAAATGTTGCATTTTCCGATGAAGTTTCAAGGCTTTTCAGCTGGTCCATGCTTCGCATACCCGACAATCATCACATTCTAGGACACCCCATCTCATTTAGGAATTTTGTCAAATAACTCACAAGCATTCTCCAATCGCCCATATTTCACATACCCTGCATTTTGTCAAAGACTTGGTACACATATTCCATGCTTTAGCACTTGGAATACATGTGAAGAAGATGATTTCCCAGAGATAATCTAGTAGCTCCTTCAGCTCCAATTTTAATGATATGGGCATGGACGCCTTTTCCCTCAGCCAAAGTCCTTTTTCCAATGCAGTGTTGCAGGAGACCGACATAGGGATTGGTGTTTGCAGAGCTCTTGTTAGCCCCTTCCGGAAATTGAGTTGCTCTTGGTTTTTCCTTGAGAGCAGCGACAGTACTAAAACCAATGAATTTTGATCTGGTCCATTACCAAATTTCAAACCCATCCTATTATTCTCTACATTCTCCAAAAAACTCATCAGATTTTAGCTCACTTACATATTTCTGTGTATCTAAAAAATTATGTGAAGCTTTTCAATCAGTAAACAAGATTTCATTAGCGCCAAAAAAATTAAGGTGGAGCCAAATTTTTTTGGTGGGAATTAAGGGTCCAATAACATAGATGTGTAGCTATTCAAATTACCAAATATTATACCCCTACCATCAAATAAGATATTTATTTGAGTAAAATTATGAATTATCATGAAACAATTATGCTTCGAATTTAACATAGATGTGTACCTATTCAAATTACCAAATATTATACTTCTATCATCAAATATGATATTTATTTGAGTAAAATTATGAAATATCATGAAACAATTATGCTTAGAATTTATAGCCAAAGCATAAAGAGTTATAATAGAGTGATTAAGTGATCACAATAAAAATATTACACATTGAAAATATCATATACACATATATCATACATACCAAGCTAAATGTGATACATAAAGCAACGTCTTCCTATACATAGTGTCTTAGATGGGCAAGGGAAGGTGTCATCAAACCTCTTCCATAACAAAAAATAAATAAATAAATTTAGAATTTATGGCCAAAGCATCAAGAGTTATAATAGAGTGATTAAGTGATCACAATAAAAATATTACACATTGAAAATATCATATACACATATATCACACATACCAAGCCAAATGTGATACATAAAGCAACATCTTCCTATACATAGTGTCTTAGATGGGCAAGGGAAGGTGTCATCAAACCTCTTCCATAACAAACAAACAAACAAAAATCATTTTTGTATTAATGTTAATGCCAAGGTGTAATTTACATCATCTAATATATACTAAATGTATTTCACTTATATGACGTGATATTTTAATATGTGAAACATCTAATGTTTGAGCAATATCAAAATCTCCATAGGATCAAACGATTTCATAAGAGTTTAATTTTGTTATGTTCATAAGGTATGTTCAAACTAGATAAACAAATTACTTCTAAAATTAATCTTTTCATGCTCAAGGGCCATGAATTTGGCATTGGAAAACCACATAGATCCTCTCTAAATAATCTTAGGGATATAGAAGTGTTGGCTTAGGGGGGCCTGACCCAGGTTCATCATTAGTTAGCAAAATAAATCCTTACACCACTGGCCCTTTCGGCATCAACCCGCGGAGTGCGAACCGAAGTCTCACCCGAAGCAGTATGGGGGATGCTGGAACCAAGTTTCTGCACCCTAAGATGGTCGTGATTTCGGTTTATTCCTTCTATTCTTGCGTTCGCGTAGGTCACTTAGTTCTAGGGCTTTGTCAAACTATCCCTGTATTCTACCCTTCAGTACCTCCATGAAAAGGTACGATTAACCTTCAGGCAGCCCTAACCTGCAGCTCTGTTACTTTCGCGCTGCTGGGGCAGGGTATCATGCAAATTCCTGAACTAGTTTAAGTGTCTTACTTAGCTTATTAAACAGTCATAGTTAGCGTTGTGTAAATAGATATCCTTATTTGCGTTCAATTATCCAACATAATTACATACATTCGCGCATCACATAAGCATTATAAATGAAATTCTTAAAAAATATGACAAGATGCATTAACAGGAAACAAAGACACAGAAATTGTAGAATGCTTCTCTTTATTGATATCTTCAGACGATTACAGAATCTATCCGCCCTGCACACATAGTTACAGGGGTCCATGCACTCATATGTGGACTTCTACCCTAGGCCTTTGCACACTCAGCTGCAGAGCCTCTACTTACTCTATGACCCAAAACTTAGACTTCTCTCCTTATTGCTCAAGACTTCTTTTACAACTTATGACTATATGACTCCTTAGAGCTTACTTAGCTCTTTTTATATAATCCCATGGTCTGTGAACCATGGGTAGATCTCGACAACCAACTTTACTTTACAAAATAAGGGCAGACAACCCTTTATGACTCATGACACCTTCGCCCTCAATGACCACAAAATGCGGAGGCTTTACAAATTTATTACAAAACTTGACCCAAAACATGGGCTTTTAGCCCCAAAACCGTCCTTGGGGGATCCTGTTCCCAACAGGCCCCCAACAAAAACATCGTGACTCACCCTTGAGTCACTCAGCAGGCATGGAGATCTTAGTGCGAAGACCTCCTAGCTCGACCCGTATGACAGCAAATTCAACAGTGCACTGTGCGGCTGCTTGCTTTGCGTCTTCAACCATCTGCTCGGTCACTGCTCCTAAACTATCAACCTGAAGCTTTTGCTGAGTTTCTTGCAGAGTCACAAGCTTTCCTTCAATAGAGGTTATCATCGTGTAAGTCTCATCTAGCCAGGGCTTTAGTCATGCCTTCAGCACCGCTTCCTTGTGCAGTGCTACATCCACCTGTTCTTTCAGTTGCTTGGCCTCCTATAGCTTCGCCAGTCTCTGTGTGAGCGCGACGGTTTGCGTTGTGCCCTTAACCTCATCATAGCGCTGTTGTAGCTCGCGCGCTTCTATATCCAATCATTATACATTAGGGTCCTCCTTCAAGATTGTTAAGACCTTGAACGACTGCTTAAAAAGTTACGTGAGGCTGCTACTTCATTGTCAACCGCCACTATTGATTCTGTGACAGCGGTTGCATGTTGCTCCTTTATTTCTAACAGAATTGAAGGTTGGGCCTTCAACTGTAACATGGTGATCTGCAGGTTCAATTCCAACTAAACCCTCTTCATCTCTGTACGTGCATCGCGCACCCCCGTAGCCAGCTTGTGGACATGCACCTCAACTAGTTCTTCCTCAGGAATGGCCAACTATGGGACCATTCAGCATGCCTCCTCGACGACCTGCATTATACGCTTATTCTGGTTGGTCGCCTTGGTCACAACGGCAATGGAAAATTCTCGTTGTAGTTCCATTTACTAGTTGTTAATCCACTACTCACTAATCACCTGGAGGGCACAGTGCTCATGGGCCCTCAGCTCTGCAATCATTCCATCCTGCAAGAGGTGGAGTTATTCACCAGGGAACACTGCCAGATTCAACCCTACTCTCTTGAGGGCGCTGACAGTGGGCCTGTCAGCTTCATTCTTCGTGGTCAGTGCTCCATCAGGAAGCACTATCGTGCTACAGGCCTTTGTGCGCAACATATCAGCAGCATCTGACATGCCGATAGCAAGGCTGGTGGACACCGTTCCAGCCTGTGACATGCGGCTATGTAGCTCCCGTAGACCTATCTAGATAGCCCCCAATACTAGTTGTTGTTGCTTCTCAAACTGTTGTAGGGCCTCCGCGATGACATCTCGCACTGTGTCACCAATGTCATGCAAATCGCCCTCTGTGAGGGTGATTCGGTCCAGCGATGTCTTAGCAGCCTTGGATTTCTTCCTGGGCCCTCCTTTCTCTTACTCCCCTGGATTCTTAATGTGGGCGAATGTCAACTGTGGGTCCGCGTCGTGTTGTTCTATCTACTCGTCCATCCCTTCCTATGTCTCAGCTGAAGGTGACCTCGCGCCTTTGTTAGAACCACGCTCTGTTCCACCCAATTGCTTCTTTGTCTGTTGAGTGGCATTGCGCTCCGCCTGGGCCTTGTCAGCCGCTTCCTTTCTCTTTTTGGCCAGTTGTGTCATCTTTGATGGCGTTTCCCTTTTCCTGTGTAGTGGGCTTCGGTGGGTTTCTTCTCGGCGATGCGCACACTAGTATCGCAGGCTGCTTTCCCTTCTTATCCTTCACACTCTCCTTGGTTGGGTTCGGCTTTGGTCTCAGCGCCCTTGGTGATTTGGGGACTTCGACAACCTTGGGAGCAGCTTCTTCGACCTCCATCTCAATTTCTGGCACCGACTCCTCTACTTCAGTATCTATAGCTTCTGTGGGCACTGACATGATGTTCTGCAAGAACTCCTATGTCTCCTTCGACAATGTCTCAAATATTGAACTAGCTATCAGAACTTCGAAGTGCTCGCGATTCATGTGCATCTGAGAACTCAACAACACAATTTTCTAAATGCCAAGTGTTTTTCGCTGGGCAGCCACCTGTAATTTAAAGGGCATTTTGAATTCAAATATGACCGTTCCCCCCAAATTTGGTTCATTAATGCCGGATTGGCGACAGATTTTCACGGATCTAACCCATAAATTATGTCTTAAATGCCAGACGCCTACTCCATTTGGCCGCATTTCTACTGTCAAATCATGAACAGTGACTTTAACAGTCACTTTCTAGCTTACCTGCGCGATTTCTCCTTGGATAGTTCAACTCCCTTCGCACTGTCGCAAACCCTGTGACACTTCCTTGCTTTGCGCAATCCTCCAATCGTGCAACTCCCCAACCCGGGCAGTGTAGTTTATAGTCACGCACCTCCTTTCAGCTGCCTAGAGCGCTAAGACTGTGTTATCTTCATATAGTCACATGGCCAGACCATTGATGTATGGCTTCAAGCAACTACCATTCACCTTTCCTGGGAAGGGATCTCCATTCCATTTTAACCAATTGAACTGCTCCTTCATTGGTAATCTACTTAATGACATGGGGCCCTAACCAGTGCATTTTGAACTTCCCTGGAAATTTGTCAAACTTACTGTCATATAACAAAACAAGGTCACTTATCTTAAAGGTGTGCAACTTAATGTGACGATCATGCCATGCTTTTTCACGCTACTTTTGGACCCGTTGTTCCTTAAGAAACCAATTTCCTGGCTGTGGGGAAATTGTGCTTAAGACATTAATAAATATTATTTACTGTCACTTATTGTTTGTTGTGTCTTCAAATGAAGGACCTAAAAAACTTTGTCTTTAACTCTTAATACATGTATGACCAGAACATCTCAGAATGCCATTTGTTGCTAGATATAAATGATGAATGAAGAAAGTTTAAAGGAGAAGTTAAAGATAATATGTTGATCTTTCACAGAAACTACTATCTGTAACTTAGAGGAACTATGATGATGAGAACTGAATCATAGACAATATGCTGGTCTTTCACAGAAACTATTATCTATAACTTAGAAAGGGAATTGAGGACTTCAAGTATAGGAGCGCTCTTTTAAGGAAGTTTAACTTTATCTACATAAGCAAATAAAGACCTGCAGCTTCATTGCTATACTTGGAAAGAAGAAAACATAGCATGACACATGACAAAGAAGCTTACAAAATTATATGCAACAACTCATGGAAACTTCTAATTCTTTCATTAATCAACGATGATATCAGGAATACAGTGGCCTAGTTTCCGGGTTCTCCAAAATTCCAACCCTTTCTTAGTAAAATTTCCTCTTTTTATACATTGTGGAACAATTTTTAATTTCTGAAACTGCTCAAATTATCTAACTTTTTTTCTAACTATATGAAGTTAAAACTATTACAGAATTTTGTAAAGGGTAAAAGACACCTCAAAGAACATGAAATAACAAGAACATAACTGGATTCAGGAGGGGATGATAATTGTTGGCATGCTCCATTGATCCGCTGCGGAATTCCTCTGTGAATGCCGTAATGATGCTTAATTCATCTTATCCGTAATGAAATACGTTTAGTTTGTGTAATCCTGGGCTTACATGGGCATTATGATTGGCCAAAATGCCAAGAAATATATCGGATTGTCTTCCTCTTAAGCTTCAGCTCTAACCCTGATTTTCCGCATTACAAAGTGAAATTAACACAAACTTCTGATTAATCCGAAACTCAAAAGAGTAAATCCTGCTTTATAAACCTATCAAATCCGCCCATTCAACGGTCCATTGACTTCCATCGCAAATCGCAATAGGCCCGAAAATCCCTGTAAAACTTAACTTATGCACACTTAGGCCGAAATAACTATGAAAATACTGGAATTATGCATAAAACTTTTATAATGAAAATATATGATAAAACATGCTTTTTCGCTTCCAATACGGGCTCAGCACAATTCCCAAGGTATACTTCCCGCCAATTCATCTCCACCGTAGATCTGTGCTTCTCAGATCAGACGATCTACAAAGGTTTTCAGGTGGCATACAAGCTCGGAGAATACCCGTCCGAAATGGGCAATTTCCTCTCTCCACCCGACTGCTACGTGTTGAATGATAAGTGGGATCGGGTGATCTCCACTAAAAACCACTTACCATTTTCATTCCGCCCGAAATCCTTCCTTATAGCTTGAAATTTGTCCTTTAATACGCCTTGCAGACCCGCCGGGGCTTTTAATTATTATATATATATGCTTAAAGTCTGGCCTTTCTATTATAATCCTTTATATTAGAAATGCATATAAAACTGTGTGGCTTTTAATATATTAATAAAACCTTTACAACCAACGATAAGATGGATGCGCTGAGTTATATAAAATATAGCATATAAACTACGGGTC
>APFE031109540.1:10205-38445 GCA_000404065.3 Pinus taeda | reverse complement strand
ATATATATGTTGTGTGATACGATGGACCCGCTGCAATTATAAAACATAATATATATCGTTTCGAGTCCGTCATCACAAATCACGTTTGGCGAAACCCATATGCATGTATATAAAGGACTTTCGATACAGCGGACCCACCGAACTTTTAAACACGTTGTATATATTATTTCAGGTCCGGCCCACCCATATCGCAATTGGCGCTTATTTCTATTATAATCCCTTTATAATAGAAATATGTAATAATGCGTAATCATAATGTATATGAGGGACTTTTTGATATGGCGGACCCGACAGGACTTAAAACCATGTTGTATATACCTTTCGAGTCCGGCTATATATGTTTTAATGCTTTTTCCTTTATAAATCTGACATATTTCTTTATTTCTTTCTCATTTCGATATGCATTTATATATATACATATCTCTCCATATATACATATAGCTCCATATAACCCTTTATATCCGATTCTTTTACGTTTCTTCCTTTAGCGATGCTGATATATAACAAACAAAACATTTCATTTATTTTAGACTTTTGGGGAAGGGTAAAGGATATAAAGGAGTTTTATTGAGTTCAAACTCCCAATAGTGATATAACTGATAAATAAACCTCAAGCACAACATAAGCTACAACATCTGGCTCCAATTGGGGATAGTGCTTTTGCCACAGAAGCACCTGCAGCTAGAAACCAAATGCTCAACACTTGAGCTTATTTATGTACAAGTCCCTACATATGTACATGACTGACCTCAATCAGGGGGATTCAATCTTCCAACGATACCATATTAGCATTTGAGTGCATAATCTTGAACCATTCTGCCAATGAATTTTTAAAATACAATTCATCCTAAATGAAAAATAAACTATGCATAAAGGCAGCTCACAACAAAAATTGGAAGTATATCCACAAAATGATATGTGTGGACTGTTGATAAACTCCTCCATGTAATCTGCCACAAGATCTTCAAGAGTATAAGAGAAATTTTGTTCTTGATCAGCTCCAAAAAAGAAATTTTCTATGTATGAAGGTTCCTCTGATCCATGAGCATCCTTATGTTCTTCAATGCAATGATATACAATCTCTTTATCAACTTCCTTTTTACATGAGATAGCCTCTTTTGCTATGATAAATGGCTCAATATATTTTTGTCCAACATATCCCTCTTGCTGGTTTCTTTCTGTATGTTCAACACCTAACTGATGAACTTGAAGAGCTTCATCTTGCTCCCCATTTAAACCATTTTCATTATATATAGGAGGATCATCAAATTTAACAAAATTGGAGCTCTGGGGCTTTATTTGCAACTTAATTATTTCGTCCTCTTCTCAACTGCTGAGCAGAGATTCTTGATGCATGTTCAAACTTTCCTCTATCTGAATACTCTCTTGATCTGCTTGGAACAGAGTCAACCCATTCTCTACTTGGGAGATTATTGAAGGAAATTGTTCTATAACCCTCTCTGCATCATTTTGAGAACATGATAGTTCCTTGCTTTCAGAGACTTGCTCGTAACTCTGAATGCTTGATATATTATCAACAAAATCATTAGTTTCATCAACAAGATTATCCTGAGCCTTTAAAGTTTCTTTAGCATCATAATATTCACAACAACCTTCAAAAATAAACTTGTGTGGATAATAAATTCTACAAGAAAAATTGAATACTGAATGGAAATCTTTCAAAGATGAAATGCTTGCAAAAGGCAGAGACTTGAACCAATCCCTAGCTTCTAGGTCCAAAGAAAACATAAACAATGTCATCTTAACATCTTCATGAAAGATGCCCTGCTGCTCCATGGATTCATAAACTCTTGGAGATGCTGAGCTGGATCTTCATATTCCTTTCTACTGAATTTTGGAAGATACTCATTCCACACAGAAAATGTAGGCATATCATGAGGATAGCCAGTGATCCCAGTAAAATCAAATGGATCAAATTTATGGACTAAGAATGCAAGGAGAGCCATTAAAACCCAGAAAAGAAAACTTCAAAGTGCAATGGAGTCACCAATTAATGTGGTAAGTGAAAATCACAGGTGTGAATGTACAACCAACTGCTGAAACTTGTCACTCTCAAGAATCGGCTTCAAACTTAATATACTCAAGGAAAAGTGCTCTTATTCAATTGCTTTGCAGTCTGTGGTCTTTGTTACAATGGAGTCACCTTTTATTGCTTGTATTCAAAACAGCCAAGTATTTCCTCCTCACTAAACAACCAGAGGAAAAATATTGAAACCCAGGGAAAAATCTTCTTATCTTCTTTCCCTGGCAACGACGCCAATTAATGTTGTTCCTTAAGAAACCAATTTCCTAGCTGTGGGGAAATCATGCTTAAGACATTAATAAATATTATTTACTGTCAGTTATTGTTTGTTGTGTCTTCAAATGAAGGACCTGGAAAACTTGGTCTTTAACTCTTAATACATGTATGACCAAAACATCTCAAAATGCCATTTGTTGCTAGATATAAATGATGAATGAAGAAAGTTTAAAGGAGAAGTTAAATATAATATGTTGATCTTTCACATAAACTACTATCTGTAACTTAAAGGAACTATGATGATGATAACTGAATCATAGACAATATGCTGGTCTTTCACAGAAACTATTATCTATAACTTAGAAAGGGAAATGAGTACTTCAAGTATAAGAGCGCTCTTTTAAGGAAGTTTAACTTTATCTACATAAGAAAATAAAGACCTGCAACTTCATTACTATACTTGAAAAGAAGAAAACATAGCATGACACATGACAAAGAAGCTTACAAAATTATATGCAACAACTCATGGAAACTTCTGATTCTTTCATTAATCAACGATGATATCAGGAATACAGTGGCCTAGTCTCCGGGTTCTCCAAAATTCCAACCCTTTCTTAGTAAAATTTCCGCTTTGTATACATTGTGGAATAGTTGTTAATTTCTGAAAATGATCAAATTATCTAACTATTTTTCTAACTATATGAAGTTAAAACTATTACAGAATTTTACAAAGGGTAAAAGACACCTCAAAGAACATGAAATGACAAGAACATAACTAGATTCAGGAGGGGATGATAACTGTTGGCTTGCTCCATTGATCTGCTGCCGAATTCCTCTGTGAATGCCCTAATGAAGCTTAATTCATCTTATCCGTAATGAAATACATTTAGTTTTTGTAATCCTGGGCTTACATGGGCATTCTAATTGGCCAAAATGCCAAGAAATATATTGGATTTTCTTCCTCTTAAGCTTCGGCTCTAACCTTGATTTTCCACATTACAACGAAATTAACACAAACTTCTAATTAATCTGGAACTCAAAAGAGTAAATCTTGCTTTATAAATCTGTCAAATCCGCCCATTCAACACTTCGTTGACTTCCATCACAAATCGTAATCGGCTCGAAAATCCCTGTAAAACTTAACTTATGCACCCTTAGGCCGCAATAACTATGACAATATTGGAATTATGCGTAAAACTTTTATACTGAAAATATATGATAAAACATGATTTTCCGCTTCCAATAAGGGTTCAACACAATTCCCAAGGTATACTTCCCGCCGATTCATCTCCACCGTAGATCTACGCTTCTCAGGTTAGACGATCTACAAAGGTTTTCAGGTGGGACACAAGCCCGGAGAATACCCACCCGAAATGGGTGGTTTCCTCTCTCCACCTCATTGTTACATGTTGAATGATAAGTGGGATCGGGTGATCTTCACTAAAAACCACTTACCATTAATCTGTCCTTTAATACGCTTGGAAGACCCACCGGGGCTTTTAATTATAATATATATGCTTAAAGTCCAGCCTTTCTATTATAATCCTTTATAATAGAAATGCGTATAAAATTGTGTGGCTTTTAATAGATTAATAAAACCTTTACAACCGACGATAAGACGGATGCGCTAAGTTATATAAAATATGGCGTATAAACTATTGGGTCCGGAACCCAATCGCTCATCGCAATCGGTGCTTTCCATATATATATATATATATATATATATAATATGTTGTGTGGTACGATGGACCCACCGCAATTATAAAACATAATATATATTGTTTCGGGTATGTCATCGCAAATCATGATCGGCAGAACCCATCTACATTTATATAAAGGACTATCGATATAGCGGACCGGCCGAACTTTTAAACACACCGTAAATATTATTTCGGGTCCGACCCACCCATATCGCAATCGGCGCTTATTTCTATTATAATCCCTTTATAATAAAAATATGTAATAATGCGTAATCATAATGTATATGAGGGACTTTTTTATATGGCGGACTCGACGAGACTTAAAACCACGCTATATATACCTTTCTGGTTCGGCTATATGTGTTTTAACGCTTTTTCCTTTACAAATATAACATATTTCTTTATTTCTTTCTCATTTTGATATGCATTTATATATATACATATCTCTCCATATATACATATAGCTCCATATAACCCTTTATATCTGATTCTTTTACATTTCTTCCTTTAGCGATGCCAATATATAACAAACAAAACATTTCATTTCTTTTAGACTTTTCGAGAAGGGTAAAGGATATAAAGGAATTTTATTGAGTTTGAACTCCCGATAGTGATATAACTGATAAATAAACCTCAAGCACAATATAAGCTACAATAGGACCTATTGGTGAAATCTAGCTAGAAATCTTTCTTCCTCAAGCTCAACTAGCTACATGAGCCTCTCCTCCAAGGCTCCGCGATCCGTCGTACCCGTGAGTGCCGCTATGCAAAGACTAGGCACAATGTATTCCACGGGCATCACTGCTTCAACATCGTATACAAGCCTAAAGGGTGTTTTTCCAATCAATTTCTTACATGTTGTCCGATAGGTCCATAGTACCGCGGGTATGTGTAGGTCCCAATCACTTCGTTGAGCATTGTAAACCTTGGTCAGCGCGTTCGCTAGCACTTTATTGAATTCTTACACCGTCCCATTAGCCTGTGAGTGATAAGGCGTGCTCTTCTGGTGATATACCTGAAATTCCTCCGTCAGTGCGTTGATCATCTCGTTCAAAAAGTGCGTACCACGATCACTTATCAAAATATTTAGACACCCAAATCGTGTCAGTACATACCCAAAGAGGAACTTTACAGCAGTCGCGCCCGTACAATCCTTCACAAGTTGTGCCTCCACCAATCGAGTCAAATAATCCGTCGCGATGATAATATACCTCGCTCTCGTCTTCCTTCCTTTGGGTTGAATGGGTGCCATAAAGTTTATCACCCATTTTTCAAAGGGTTGTAATGTCACCTGTGGATTCATAGGCAGTTCATCCCTTCGCGATGGCCTGTCAGTCCTTTGACACACATCACATGCTTTGCAGTACGCTTTTGAATCCTGATGGAGGGTTGGGCACCATAACCTTGCGCGTAGAATCTTTTGCACGTTCTCTCTCCCTGCATAATGTCCTCCCGCGGTGCCCCAATGAGCGTCCGCGAGGATACTACTCCTTTCAAACTCCAGTGCATATCGTCACAATTTTTCGTCAAACCCCATCTTGTATAGATGCCCAGCAATGACAGAAAAATCTATCGCACGTACCACCAACTCCTTCTTCTGTTGGATGGTGTATCCTTCTAGGGCAGTTCCTGTTGTTAGGAAGTGTATGACATCTTCAAAATGACCATTCGCGATGCGCACTACAAATAGCTGCGCGTCAGACAATCCCTCCTACAAATTAGTGGGCTCTTCCCCTGTTTCGATGCGCGGCAGATGGTCTGGCCCCACTTTTAGTTGTCCCAGCTTCACAATAACTTCAAAATCATACTCCTGGAACAATAACAACCACCTGCAGATCCTCCCCCCAACACAGGCTTATTGACCAGGTACTTCAATGCAGAATGATCCGTATACATCTTAAAATGGCCACCCAGCAAGTAGTGTCTAAACTTCTGGAGCGTGTATACCATGGCTAACCCTTTGCGCTCTATGGTGGAATAGTTCTTCTCCACCTTTGATAACCTTCTACTTGTGAACGCTATAGGATTGTCCAAGTCTCGTCCACCAGACTGTGTCAGTACTGCTCCCAGCACTATACATGACGTGTCGACATATACATGAAACTACTTCTTCCAATCCGGGAAGACTAAAATCGATGCGTTGACCATCTTTTCTTTTAATACATCTAATATTTTCTTACAGTCCTCGTTCCAGCAGAATGTGAGATCCTTCTTCAACAACTTCTCCATAGGCACGGTGATCTGGGCATAGCCCTTGATAAACTTTTTGTAATATCCTGTATGTCCTAGGGTAGCATGCAGTTGTTTCACACTCCTCAGCGCTTCTAAGTTAAGTATCACCGCGATCTTCACGGGATCTACCATCAGTGCTTGTATACAAACCACATGACCCAACAAGGTCCCAAAAGGAACACAAAACAAGCACTTCTTCAGATTGAGCGCGATCTGGTATCTTCGACAAGTATCTAGCATCAGGCGTAAACTTGCGACGTGGCGTTTCAATAGCCCAAACATAGTCCAGTCATCAAAGTACACTTCCAGGAACTTATGAATAAATTCCTTGAACGCAGCAACGACTACACACGTGAAAATCGCAGGCGCATTCTTCAATCCCAAGGGCATTACAGTGTACTAAAAACACCCCCACTCAGTCGCGAAGGTTATTTTGCTCCTATCCTCCAGCGCGATTTTGATCTGATGGTACCTAGTGAATCCATCAGTGAAGGAATATGCTTCTTGGCCACCTACATTGTCCAACACTTCATTAGCGAATGGAGTTGGGAAAGGATCATGTACACAAGCATCATTCAACTTCCTGAGATCTACGCATATCCTTATTTCATCCTTCTGCTTCTTCTCCGGACCACCATTTGGCTTACCCAATTAGATTCTTCCACAAGCTCAATGATTGATCTAGGGGGCTCCAGAGACACACATAGGACAAAAAGAACTTATGGAAGCTCGAAAATCAAAGTGATCATAATTATTTCAAACTAGGGCAAAAGCATAGATCTCGTCGTCCTGATTGTGGTGGTGTGAATGGCTCGTCAAACCGAGTCTATATGCGAAAGTTAGGAGCAGTCAAATTTCAGGTTGACTTTGGTGACTAGGTAGGCTTAAGGAGGCCACAATTTGGGTAAAATCGGCCACCAGATTCTGGCCAACCTGGGCCAGATTATGGGCGAATTTGTGGCGTGATTAATTTGTCTCCTATGGTCAAATTTTGAATTTTCAAAAACAGCCAATTTGTTTTTCATAACAAAAAAATATATATTAAAATGGGTGGCAGGCCACGACCCCCGCCACCCCCACCGGAACCCAAACTAAATATAAAATTAAGAAAAAAAAATCGAGCTGGCGGCCATGACCCTGTCGGACCCTCCCACCGTCATACCCCGCATATGTTAAAACATTTATTACAAGGGCGGTGGGCGGGCCACCTCCAGTGGACCCGACCCACACCCCACCTCACTTACATATGATAGGCTGAGGGTGGTGGTGCTTGAACCCGCCCGGCCGGTGTGGCCGGCTTGCCTCCTGGGCACGCTCACACATAACCCCCACATCATAACTCACCAACGGCCCCACGGTACACAACTATAAACAACGCTCCAAAATGAATACGCCAACAGTACCATTAAATGTGTTACATGATGATGGGCAGGCTGTCCAATGTGGACCCGGACCCCCCCCCCCCCCCCCAAAATTTTAAAACAAAAAAATGTTTAAAACATGGAGGGAGTGGGGTTTGACCACCCGACCTCCTCCACCTATTTCGGTGCCTTTACCAATCCACCCAAACGGATTTGTTGGTAACTCCGCCCGAAAAATGATATAAACTTTCATTTTTTCACACTACATGGGAGGCAGATAGAGTAACCAGGAGCGGGCACAAAAAACGAGGCAGAGTTAATTTTTTAATTAATTTTTATGCAAGTGGAACCATGACTGAGCGAAATTTCCAAGAAGGTGAAATTTTTGCAGTGTCCAAATTGGACAAATTTTATGTCGATCCTACACCTCTCGTCGACATGAACCCGATGGCGCAATCAATTTCCTGATCTGAGCAGCCAATTTGGAGAGGACTCGAAGGAGGGAATATTTAAGGAATCTAAGGGGAATCTAAAAGATTCCTTGAGTCCCAGATTTTCATTTTCTCATAATTCAAAAATTTGATAGTCAATTTTGCACTATTCGACACCACAAATTTGATGGTGTGTTCAGATTTTCTATTTGGTCATTTCATTTTTTGGCCACTTTTCTAAGTGGAAGGTAGGTGTCAGCGTTCATGTGCAAGCAGTGATTTCCATGTGATTCGATGTTGTGAGATCGATGGTCCGAACAGCTTCAGCAGTTTGACATCCGCTTCTTCAGATGGCCCCAGGATGTGAGGTATATGTAGTGTGTTCATGTACTTATTTTTCTATGCATTGTGCTACACAGATCCCTGTTTGATGTTTGATGTGGGATCCTGTTTCTTACTCGTTTTCATGATTCCTACTTGATGTGATGCGGAATCATTTGTGAGATGTACTCGTTGTCATGATTCGTCATGTTTTGTTTAAGATCCCTTTGTTGTAGATTGGTGAGATACTCATGTGTCGCCATGCATGTTTGCATTTAGATCCCTTTTATGCCATGTTGGTGGGATGCTCATTATCATCATGCATGAGTTCGTGTCATACTGATAGGAGTCCTTTTGACTTAGAGTTCCTGTAGCGAAACATCTCTTGGAGCCACTCCTGCGTGACGGAATTTCCATTATATGATAGCAACATCATCTCTTATGTACATCATCACTATTGATAACACTTAATGTAGCGACCTACACCATCTTGACACCGGGGTCCAAAGACATAGTCCCTCCTGGACGAACTCCATTATCAATGGCTTATGTTTTCATGTGTTGATGATTGTCGTGTTCCTCTTATTTACAGCATGCAGATGTATTCACTTACGTTCTTTTAAAAAATGCAATTTAAAGGCTTATGTCCTTTGTCACACCCAGACCTGGATCAAGTGGTATCAGAGAGGTCTTTGCGTGGATGTGAATTGCAAGTGTGAACAATGGAACGTGCAGTGGCAGAGGATGAAAAAGCTATGTACGAGACCATGCTCAAAATTTCCAAAAGAGTGGAAATAATGTATGAAACTCTACAGAAAGAGACAGAGGAAAATGAGTGATTGCAGCTTCAGTTGCAAGCCACAGAAGAGGCCCTGGAAGAACTAAAGCACAACAACCAGAATCTTCAAACAGATAACGTTGAATTGAAGATGCATCTACATGAAGAGAAAGAGGAAAAACATAGTTTGTTATGATAGCTGCAAGCAAAGGATGAGGCCTTGAAAAAGTTGTAGCATGACCAATGTGAGGTAAAAAGTAGTTCTCTGAATTCATGTATGTTTCTTGATGATGATTTCGATGTTTTTGAAAATAATACCACAGGAATTGGCTCCAAACTATTGAAGAGAATGGGGTCTGAAGGGAAAGGCTTGGGCGTTAATGGCCAAGGCATTGTCAACCCCATCAAAGTAGAAGAATTACCCCGTCAAGCAGGACTTTGGTATGTCAGAAAGGAAGTTGGGGAATGCGCTGAGACAGCTAGCAAACCACCAACAACAGATAATGAGGAGCCCTCATCATTTCTTTCCAAATCGATAGAGGAGGTAAAAGATGTTGATTTCCTTTCGGTTTCGTCTTCACATAGTATGATTTCTGTTGGTGATGCAGAGATCCCAATTACAGGGACAAACATGAGGCTCCTTACAAGGATGAGGCACGAGGAGGAAGAATAACTTGGCATTAATAACCAAGGCATAACCCAACCATTGGAGGTTGTGCAGAGACCTCAATTTGCAGGCTTGAGATACACTGAGGGAGAATGTTCAAAGGTGTCAGATTCTTACGAGACATCTTCGAAATCGTCGAAGAAAGAGAATGATGGGGACACATCCCCATCATCCCATGGCAGTTCCCATTGCAGGGAAAGAGCTGAGGCAAGCTCTCATCGCCATAATTACACCAAAGATAGCAAGGAAAGGTATAACCAGTTTCAATTTTTGAATGTTCATTTCGGTTATAACCATGTTGTTAAAGATGAACGTAAATCATGGAATCGAAAAACATGTACCTTTTGTGGATTACATAACCATACATTTTCTAAGTGTTGGAAAAGAATGACAGAACACAAAATGATGAGGCGTGAAAGACCCTCTCAACAACAGATAAAGAAACATGGTAAGCAGATCTGGAGGAAGAAAACCTATTGTAGTCATTGTGATAGAAGTGGCCATCAAAGAGCCACTTGTTGGAGGCTCCATCCACATTAGCACCTTAAAGACAAAGTGTCGATGCATGAACCAAATGAAATAGTTGTTCGACAAGCAAAACCACCACAGGGGGATGACTCGTTCACCTTGATAAGTGAGAAATGGTTTTTAGATATGTTATTGTTTCATGGTCGTGCTTTTGTAAATCACTTGTTGCATTTTAAAATGTAAAAGTGATGATGTGTTTTCCATCACTTGTTCAGCAACAATGATGTCTGCTCTTATTTTGAGTTGGATGATAAACTGTGAAAATGATGTCGTGTTTCCATCACTTGTCAAAGCAAATAGTGTTTGGCCTTATCTTTGTAAATCATGTGTTGCAGTGATGATGTTTCCATCACTTGATGAAGCAATAATGATATGTTAGCCTTGTTTTCATAGCTGGGGTATTGCGTACATCATAATGTAAACTTGACCACCGAGTATGTCTCCTGGCAAGTGTGGGACGCTTGGGTCATTAATTGGTCATGAAACTCAAACATGTAATTTTAAAAACAATGTACTATAGGTTGCAGAGGTTGACAGTGTCGGTTCATCGCTTAAGGCTCCGAAGAACAAAGCTGAGGCAGATGGAAGTGAGACCTCTCAGGATGCTTGTGGTGCAGACAAGGTACAGAGAAGTTGCAGATTATTTTTCATGCTTTTGGAGGACCAAGAGCTCCTCAATGGGAGGATTGATCCATGTGGCTCCAAAGACACACATAGGATAAAGAGGACTTATGGAAGCTCAAAAATCAAAGTGATCAAAATGATTTCAAACTAGGACCAAATCGTAGATCTCATAGTCCTGATCGTGGTGGTGTGAACGGTTTGTCAAACCAAGTTCGTATGCGAAAGTTAGGAGCAGTCAGAGTTCAAGTTGACTTTGGTGACTAGGCAGGGTTAAGGAGGTTGCAATTTGGATAAAATCTGGCCACCGGATTCTGGCCAACCTGGGCCAGATTCCGGTCGAATTTGTGGCCTGATTAATTTGTCTCCTACGGTCAAATTTCAAATTTTCAAAAATAGCCAATTTGTTTTTTATAATGAAAAAAAAATAATAAAATTGGTGGTAGGCCATGAACCCCACCACCCCCAATGGGACCCAAACTACATATAAATTAAAAAAATAAATAAAATAAATAAAATACAAAAAAATAAATAAAATAAAAAAAAAATCGAGGCGGCGGCCATGACCCACCGGACCCTCCAACATCATACTCACATATGTTAAAACCATTATACAAGGGCAGTGGCGGGCACTCGGTGACCGACCCATGCCACCTCACTTACATATGATAGGCGGGGCGACGGGCTCGAACCGCCCGACTGGTACGGCCGCCTCCTCCCAGGCACCTCACACATAACCCCCACATCATAACTCACCAACGGCTCCACGGTACACAACTGCAAATGATGCTCCAAAATGAATACGCCAACAACGCCATTAAATGTGTTACGGGATGAGTGGGGTGGGCCAAACAATGCGGACCCGACCCCCCACCCCACCCCAAATTTATAAAAAAATAAAAAATAAAAATAAATAAATAAAAAATAAAAAATAAAATGTTTAAACATGGAGGGTGCGAGATTTGACCACCTGACTTGTGCCACCTATTTCGGTTCATTTACGAATCCGTCCAAACGGATTTGTTAGTAAATCCAAATGAAAAATGATATAAACTTTCATTTTTGCACACTACACGGGAGGAAAATAGAGGAACCAGGAGTGAGCATGGAAAACGAGGCAGAGTTAATTTTTTAATTAATGTTTATGCAGTTGGAACCATGACTGAGTGAAATTTCCGAGAGGGTAATTTTTTTGCAGTGTCCAAATTGGACAAATTTTATGTCGATCCTACACCTCTTGGCGACACGAACCCGATGGCACAGTTAGTTTCCTTATATGAGTAGCCAATTTGCAGAGGACCCGGAGGAGGGAATATTTAAGGAATCTAGGGGGAATCTAAAAGATTCCTTGAGTCCCATATTTTCATTTTCTCAGAATTCAAAAATTTGACAATCAATTTTGCACTATTCGACGCCACAAATCTGATGGTGTGTTCAAATTTTCTATTTTCTCATTTCATTTTTTGGCCACTTTTCTAAGTGGAATGCAAGTGTCATCATTCATGTGCAAGCAGTAATTTCCATGCGATTCGATGATGTGAGATCGATGGTCTGAACAGCTTCAGCAGTTTGACATCCGCTTCTTTAGATGGCCCTAGGATGTGAGGTATATGTAGTGCATTCATGTACTTCTTTTATTATGCATTGTGCTACACACATCCCTGTTTGATGTTTAATGTGGGATCCTGTTTCTTACTTGTTTTCATGATTCCTGCTTGATGTGATGCAGAATCATTTGTGGGATGTACTCGTTGTCATGATTCGTCATGTTTTGTTTGAGATCCCTTTGTTGTATGTTGATGGGATACTCATGTGTCATCATGCATGTTTACATTGAGATCCCTTTTATGCCATATTGGTGGGATGCTCATTATCATCATGCATGAGTTCGTGTCATACTGATAGGAGTCCTTTTGACTCAGAGTTCCTACAGCGGAACATCTCTTGGAACCACTCCTATGTGAGGGCATTTTCCTTGTATGATAGTGACATCATTTGTTATGTACATCATCACTATTAACAACACTTAATGCAGTGGCCTATACCATCTTGACACAGGAGCCTGGAGACGTAGTCCCTCCTGGACGAACTCTGTTATCAATGGCTTATGTTTTCATGTGTCGATTATTGTCATGTTCCTCTTCTTTATAGCATGTAGATGTATTCACTTAGATTATTTTTAAAAATGCAATTTAACACATCACGGAAGTAAAAGGTCTTGGAAGGGTCCTTTGTCACACTCGGGCCTGGACCAATGATGCCTGCCGCAAGCATTTTGTCTAGCTCTAAGTGGACCTTCTCCTTATACTTCAAATTGAGATGGTAAGGTCTTTGCTTAACCAGCTTTGCATCGGGCTTCAACGTGATCTTCATAACACCTAGGTCCCTGATTATCGCTTTTAGATCTGTAAACTTGGTAGGGAATAAATCCTGGTATTCGCAGAGCAATTCAGCGACCGTATCCATCATCGCATCGTCCCAGTAATCTCCAATCTTCGCGAATTTGGGTTTTGCCTCCATACAAATGTTTATCTGTTTCATTTTTAGTGGTGCGGTTATATTAGGATTCTCAATCTGCAGTCCTTCAACCTCGCAGTGACCTTCTGTTTTAGGGATGTTATTCTTTTGTGGATCCTCATCTTCATCTTCAGTGGTTGCGTTATAACATTCCAGTGCGTGACTCAACTGAGTAGTCCAACCAAGCTGAATCAGGTCCAAAGGATCCTACGGTATCCTAAAGATTGCTACTTTTACATCTTGTAGCGCCTTGTCGATACTGTGAAACCTGTCTTCAAAGTTGAATGTCATTAGAATCCCTCGTACAGAATATCCCATTCCCCTGTACCATGGCGGAGCTCCGTTTCTAAGTACCAGTTCATCCGGATGACATCCAGGGTGTGACAGAACAAGTGCACCCATTCAGGTTGGGGCTTCTCTCCATAAGCCTGAGCCCATTTGGCCAAGTGTGTGAGCGGATCATATTGCCCATCATAGTTGTCTGTCATTCATACCCTCAGCTTGCCAAAGTGTGTTCTCATCATCCTCCTACATTCGCGCCAATCATCAAAACTACCCCTATGCGTACCCCACCATATTGCGGGCATAGCGCACAGTGCCCAATCCAACGCCTAGAAGCGTTGCTTCTCTGGTACCTCCCTCTCAAATGCATCCAAAAATATATCTACATCATTCATGCCATCATAAGTTCGCATATTTATTTCCTCTAACGACACATAGTGTAGCGACCGGGTCATCATGTTACAACTCAGTGTGGTTACTTCATGTAACTGATTCTTTCAGCGGTCTAATTCTTCATTAGAACCCGAGGTGCAGGAACTCTCGCAATCCCATGTAATTCGTCCATCCGTTGTTGGATTCACCCAATTGTGGTCTCGCATTGTTATCTTATAGATACAATCCAAATCATCAGCGCTCTGATAATCGCGGACTGGTTCGGTATAGCGCTATCCTTCAGCAGGATCTAGGGGTACTATTACATGGAGCGATTTCTTCTCAAAGATCATCTTTTGCTTCTTTAGGTTGGTTACCCCGTTCATATTAGTAGCCTAATCAATGCCAAGGAGCGCAGGAAAAGGGTTGTTGTCATCCACAATTTCTATTACCTCAAAGTCAGCCAATGCGCTTGCACCTTCAATATCTATAGTCACCCCTTGTAGCCATCCCAAGGGGATGATCTTTTGCTAATTTTCCATCCTTAACTGAATCGAAGTCCACTGCAGCACAGGTCTTCCCATCCATTCCCAAGTCTACTTTGGTAGGACGTTCGCGTCTAACCCTAGATCCAAAATAACCTAATCCATTTCACACTCTCCTATCTGCGCGATGAGCCTCATCTCTCGTCCTGTCCTTGTTTTATGCTTACCAATCTTTCATACCATGCATGGTTCACCCGGAGTGTTTCTGACGCATCTATTTATGAGCACCTGTAACCCCTTCATAGCCTTGCTATCGTGCAGTAACTTCATGCAGGTCTCTAGGAAGGTTGTAAGCATAGAAGGGTCCATCTCCTAATCAAGCTTATCCTTGCTCCCTGAGGTGGAGGCCTCAGCGCAGCTCTTCTTTGCTTCCATGAATGTTTCATGTGTGTGTTCCAATTCAAACTCAGTCTCCTACGTCGGAGCTTTTCGAACCCATGTGTTGTTTTCGAGTCGTTTCCCCTTATCATCTCCTATTGCAATTCCACTTCGGAGCACTATATTCACATTTGTATCCTCTTCATGGTGCTCAGATCTCATCATCTGTAGGTTCTGAGTCGACTGAGGTGGTAGCGCCCCTTTGTCACGTATCCTCGCTATCAGCGTAGGATAGTCCTTCGTTTCATGATCATACAGAGTGCAATATTTGCACAACGGACGCATAGCGTTAGTACAATCGTGGGCATAGTGTCCTAGTCCTCCGCAATTGTAGCAGATTAGTTGTCCTTGACCTCTGCCAAGTCCTGCCTCGTCCGCGCCCCTGAAAGCCTATTCGCGCCATCCCCGTGCTCTGGTTAGGGGGCCATGTTTCTGCCTGAACCTTATAGGCGGGTGTTTTATCCATCATCAAGTTGTAGCTTCTGTAGTTGCGCTCATCATGCCCTACCGACCTACAGAAGTTGCAGAATAATTGTTGTGTTGTTTGTACAAACTTTTGCAGCAAATGACAATTATTCGTCGTATGTTTTCCTGCTACCTAACATATAGTGCACCACAATGCAGGCCCCGCGCTCGATCTTGCTCAAGCTTTCGACCTCAAAGGCATCAATCCTCCTCCTTCAATATAGTTCACAAAGACCAGGAAATGGTCTTTGTCATGCCCTTGACCCTTGCATTTCAGGCACCATAACTCTTCGCGCACCTCTAGTCGAACTGTACTGTCCTGCTTCAGACTTTGCATCTCAAGGAAAAGACTGTGCAACTGCACATGGATCTGATGAACCCCCATATTTGGATCCTGCATCGGTGTTTCATGCAGTATCATTGTAATCTCCAAGGCCTTTTCCTGAGTCGTTATCTTCTATTGTGATAGCGCAACCCTTAGGTGTGGCAGGAGCGAAGCCACGAACCACTCGTGGTGTTGTCCATCTATTAAGTTCATGTTATCTTCACGGATTTTACACTTCAATCTCTGATCTAATTCCCAAGGTGTCTCGCCTAGTTTGATCGTGATTTCCTTGAACCCTACTATCGACTGCGCCTCATATTTAGGCCTATTGAATTCTTTATTCAGCGTGGTCTGGATTTCTGCCACTCCAGCATTTGGGTTATCATTAGAGTACTTGATGTATTAGGTTAGCACACGATCCTACAAAGTACTATCCAGCATCGCCTTCTTCATGTGATCATCTGTAATGCCCTGAGCTTTCCATACAGCTTTCACAATGAACCAAAACTAGTCCAGGTCCTCATTTCCTAAGCCTTTGAACAAAGGCAACTTCATTGAATTTTCCATACTGAATTATGGTGGAGGCGGAGGTGGTACGGGTGAAGTCACAAGTGATGGTAGTGTAGTTGGAGGTGGCAGTCGCGGGAATTCTTGTCTTATTAACTGAATAACACTTCGTGGAGAAGCCTGCGCTACTCCCTCTTCGCCACCCAATGGAGGTGAAATCAATGGACTATATTTAAGATCCTTCCTTCCTTCGTTCCTGTAAGTTTTTCTGCTTCGCATAGCTCCGAACATCAAGGTAGCTGCATAACCCATTTTTCACACAATAACATCTTAATATAGGTATTCAAAGACTTCAAGTACTTACTAAAGTATCGACCGCGAATTCAGTCACAAATCCTCCTATTATGTGATCGAGCCAATGATCGATAGTGCGGGCAATCTTATCCATAGAGGCTTCTAGTCTCTATACTAACTTCGAGGTCTAAATAATAGGACCATCAAGTGTCCACCTTCCTTGGCTATCTACTAGCTTTGCGATCCACTCGTATATCTCAACCGGATAGGAACAGAAAAAGATCTCATGGATCTTTGTATATAGGTACCTATCCAGCCACTATTCCTTTGTCAGTCACGAATTTCTATTCTCCTACACCGCGACTTCGTGGATTTTCCTATCCAACCAGTCTCCAATCTCTTTCTTAGTTGGATTCCAGTGATATGACATCACACATCTCTTATGCAGATTCCAATCCCGGTAACAAAACGATTTGTTGGCTTGGGGGGGCCTGACCTAGGCTCAGCGTTAGTTAGCCAAACAAATCCCTACACTACTGGCCCTTTTAGCATTAGTCCGTGGAGCGTGGACCAAAGTCCCACCCGAAGCAATATAGAGGGATGCTGGAACCAAGTTTCCACACCCTGAGATGGTCATGATGTTGGTTTATTCCTTCTATTCTTGCGTTCGCGTAGATCACTTAGTTCTAGGGCTTTGTCAGACTAGCCTTGTATTCCACCCTTTAGTACCTCCGCGAAAAGGTACGATTGACCTTCGCACAGCCCTAACCTATGGCTCAAGTACTTTCACGCTACTAGGGCAGCGTATCATGTAGATTCCCGAACTAGTTTAAGTGTCTTACTTAGCTTATTAAACAGTCATAGTTAGCGCCATGTAAACAGATATCCTTATTTGCGTTCAATTATCCAACGTAATTACATACATTCGCGCATCACATAAGCATTATAAAAGAAATTCATAAACAATATGACAAGATGCATTAACATGAAACAAAGACACATAAATTGTAGAATGCTTCTCTTTATTGATATCTTCATATGATTACAGAATCTATGTGCCCTATGCACACAGCTACAGGGGTTCACGCACTCAACTGCGGACTTCTACCCTAGGCCTCTGCGCACTCAACTGCAGAGCCTCTACCTATGCTACGACCCAAAACTTAGACTTCTCTCCTTATCACTCAAGACTTCTTTTACAACTTATGGCTATATGACTCCTTAGAGCTTACTTACTTAGCTCTTTTTACATAATCCCATGGTCCGCGAACCATGGGTAGATCTCTACATCCGAATTTACTTTACAAAATAAGGGTGGACAAACCTTTATGACTCATGACACCTTCGCGCTCCACAACCACAAAATGTGGAGGATTTACAACTTTATTACAAAACTTGACCCAAAACATGGCCTTTTAGCCCCAAAACTGTCCTTGGGGGATCGTTCCCAACAAGAGGATATTGATTCCATTAGGATTTTTTTCACACCATGTATAGGATTCAAGGAATGTACCATGGATAAGGGAGGTAAACAATGGAATTAGGCCTTACAAGAAGCTTTTTAGTCTCAAGGGTTATGAGCTAGACTTAAAAAACCACAGGGATCTTCTTTAATGGATCTTTGGTCTTAAGTCGGGATATGGGCACCATAGGAGGTGTTTATCACCACATATGGGAGTTAGTGCCTATTATATGTTTAGGACAAGAAACCAAGGGCCTTAGTCCCTAAATTAATCTTTCTCATGTTCAATTGCCATCAACAAGACCTCTAGTTGGAAATATGGGAATTTAGTGATTAGTGAGAGATTAGTGGGAGGGTTGTAGTCTCAAATAGGTGTTTAGAAAAGTAATTTAAGCACCATGAGAAGTTGTGAAGAAAATTACTTAATACACTTGACAAGCTACACGTCGAAGGAAACTTGGTAGTGGTACTAACTGAACATTCCTTGATCAAAGTGTATACCCTCTCTTTAGCACTACCACTTTGAAAGACAAAGAAGAAATGTGAAATAGATGTGCAACCCATTAAATAAATTGGAAGGTTGTTGCAACATATATAGGTGGTCATGTTGTGTTTCAAAAGGAGGTGTTGGGCGCCCACTCCCATTTTCGATAATTTGTTAACCTTTTAATTTAATTCCCTATGAATGTGATCAAATGATATAACCCTAAAGATTCTAATAACCTCCATAATTCTAATCATCTTCTGATCCAATAAAGAAGTGTATAAGGAAGTATAACTTTTCATCCACTCTATAAAATCCTTTGAATCCCCTATCACTTGTAAGTTTAGATTGTTGAGGTGACACAATTAAAATGACAAACATAAACAACTAATTCTTATTATTGTAGTTCTTGTTATGCAGTCATATTTTTGTTGCTAGAATAAATTAGTCATTCAGGTTAGTCATTTTTAGTAGTATTACTTATTAGCTAGTTGTATATTTTAACTCAAGACTAAATTAGTCATTTATGTTAGTCGGTTTTAGTTGGGTCTCTTAATATTTCTAACTTTTGGTAGTATTTCACTTGGAAAAGTTGTGGTCACTAACGTTTTTAGTCACTTAGTCACTAATTTCACCATTTTCTACTAGTGAATAATAAAACCCTCAGTTGTTGCATTGGTTTTCCCAAGTTGGGTTTTTCCGGGGACAATTGTCCAAAAATAAATGGTGTCATGTTTTTATGTGTGTGTGCTAGATTTTCTTAGTTTCTAGTGCTATTTTCTTCCACAGTTTATTTATGAAAATCATAGTGTGAATTATTTGGTATTTGTCGTAGAAAATTGCAATAAATTGTTAAATAAATTAACAATTAGCAAAATAATTTCAAGTTGTTGTGATAGATGAAATTTTCACACATTGTGCCTCCCATTATCCCCCATTTTGATATGCATCTAGAGATCCTTCTCCTCAAGGCTACTGAAGAACTCCTTGCACCCTGTCATATGGAATGAGGCACTAGAATCAAGGTACCACACACTCCCCATAACAATATTGGCCATGTATGTTATTAGGGTGAAGTCTAATTCAAATTGTGAAGCCATTGCATCACCTCCTGCTCCTCCTAAAGGCATCTTGGTAGACTTCTTGTGTGAACATTTTGTTGCATAGTGCCTAAATTCGTGGTAGTGGAGGCATTTTATCTTGCTCAAATCTTTCTTCTTGTCATTATTTTGGCTAGATTCAGGTTTGCTCTGGTTCTTCTTTCCTTTGCCCTTCTTCCCCTTTCCAACCAAGGCAAAATTATCTTCATCCTCGGCGCTAGATGATTTCCCATCTTTGGTATTTCTCCTAAACTCTTCTTGAACCAAGTCGGACCACAACCTTTCCCAATTCGGTAATTTTTCATTTCCATTCACAGAGTCTTGGTTGTTGTGCCAGGATTTGGAAATCCTAGAAGAGCTAGGCTTTCCAAGTCATCTTCTGCAACATTCACTCCAACCCCTCCAAGCTAATCTCGAACTTGTGTAAATTTGGAGAGATATTGTGTAATGGTATCATTCTTCTACATCCTTATGTTTCGAAGTTTGTCTTTCAAGTTTAATTATCTATGGTTACTACTATTTTCGAATAGCTCAGTCAATGTCTTCCACATAGAAAATGGTGTCTCTTTCCCATAGAGATTTGAGAACACATGGTCCCTCACACCTTCCAGAAGAATTCTCCTGGACTTTGCAACATCCTTCTTCCATTGGGCTAATTGTTGTGCATCGGATTGCTAGGGTTTTGCAATATCAGTTTTGACATATTCTAATACACCATTATCATTGAGCATTGTTTCCATTTGATCCTTCCAGGCTATGAGATTTGAGCTACCCTCTAGGGCATACTCCAATCTCAGTCCGTTAAAAGACATTCTCCCGATCCTGAAGAAAAAATGTTTCTCTGAAGTTGCAAAATCCAAATTCTTGAGAGACAAATTCGAAATATTGGTTCTAATGTGATTTCAGGGCTCCGATACCACGTAGAAATGTGATAGAAATTACAACTACTCAAAATTTCAAACATAAAATACAAGAGTCAAAATTCTATTCTAATGATTTGCAAAATGAAATTCACAATTTAGAACAACATGCATAGACATGCAATAAGAAAAACCACAAATACAAAGTGATTTCTAGGGGAACCCAACTGGGAAAAAAACTCTCAAGCCTCTTTGCATCAATTAGTTGAATATAGAAACTATTACAATTGCTAGCTCCAAGTCTAAGCTCAACCTGCAAAAGAATAATTGTTCTTTCTCCTCAATGAGAACCTTTGGCCAACACTTAACCAAATATTTACTTAGCCAAATACTTGCTCACCGAGCCTCCTATTTCCTTGTGAAAAGCCTAAGGAAATTAATCCATAATTGATAGGAATTTCCTCCGAATTGATTATGAAATTTCCAAGGATTGATCATCTGACCTCATGCAACACTTGTACTCAAACTAGTATACAACTCATGTTACATTGCCTTGTCATATCCACTTCAACTGAGGAATTTGAATTCCTTGCATGCACTAGCTATTTTGGGTTGATTGATCAATTAACTAACAATCTCTGAGTTAGATTGTTGTCCCACTGCATAATTGACCTTCAACTGACTCTATCAATAGTTAGAGACCAGTTAATTGAATACAACTGAAAATCATTGAACTGGATTACTAAAATTTAGCAATCACACATGCATAACTGAACTCCAAGTGCTCTAACTCGAATTTACTGAGCTAATTGAGTGACAAGATCCATGTAACACTAGTTAACTACCTCCAAGTTGTCATGTTGATGTGGAAATTTGATTTTACTCAATTTGACTAAGGCTAAAGTCAAATTGAGCCTTTCTTGCTACATTTTTTCAATAGGACATTTCTTCAACACGATGGGAATAAATGGAAAGCCACAAAGCGTGTAATATGCACAACCATCTTCTTATAGCCAAACTTAGCCCCAAAATGACGGCGGGGGAAGTCCCTTCAATTTTAATGTTATTTGTATTCACTCCACACCCTAGTACCAAATTGGGATTAATTGCTTTTTGATCTGGATCATGAACACACACAATCGTTGTGAGGCGTTCCTCCTCAATCACAAAATAACTCCCCTTTCACTTCTAGCCTGCCTTAAATCTTGGACTACGACATCCTGCTTGTCCACACGCCTATAATTAATCCTCACTATTAACCATTTGTTGGATGAAGGGCCCGTCTCTTTGCCGGGACATCCACCATGAAACAAATGTACCATGGTATAACTATAACACTCAATCGACTTGTCAGACGAATTATCCTCCTTAATGATCCTGAAACGATTCAAGGCTCTCAATCTATGAACAACAATGGAATGTGACAAGTGGTTATTATGCCCTCGTCATCTTTTACTTCACCTTGCTCCAGATTGACACCTATATTGATTTGGACATCTGCCAAATTGTTATTCTCACGCTTAATATGATAGAACTCCAAAATTTCATATTTATCCATAATTAAATGGATTCTTTGCATGGTTGGCCTTAAATTGAGATCCTCGTTTTGTTTCAATTTGATACTTTTTTAATAGTAATGAGAGAGTCTCCAAAGACACATAATTGAAGAATTCCTTCAACAATTGCCAACTTGAACCCTTACCATAGTCCTAGTTCTTTTGCATGATTATTTGAGGCTAATCTCAATTCAAATGCAAACTTTTTTCCTTACTTTTCCATCCGAACAAAAAATAACCCATCCCATTTCTACTTCCCCTATTATAGTGATTTATATTTAATTAATTAAATATTACTCAATTTTTAAATTTATTTTAAAATTTTAAATATAGTTTCCAAAATCTCTCTATATATATTCCACGTGATATATGCCCATAAATAAAATAAATAAATATATATTATATATATATATATAATATATAATTCCACGGATTACATGCCATTTTATCGTAAAATTATTTTATATCATATATTTAAAAAATTATTATTTTGAAATTTTATGGGTGAAAGACGTTCTTGTACGTGACGTCTTAACTCTTCTCTTTATTATTAGTATTTTATTGAATGATTGTATAAAATTTTAATACAGAGTTTTAAAAAATACAAAATTACGTAATGTTTTTAATGCTGAAGTCGTGAATGATGCTCGTTTTGTTTGATATCATTTACTTGCGAGCTATTCACTTCATCAATATTTTAAGAGTGACAATAATTATATTATTTTAAAAAATATATAAAATTACGTAATCTTTTGAATTGTATTATGAAATTTTTAAATTCAATTTATATATTTAAAATGGTAAATTTCAATTAATTCATGGTGTATTAAACTGATTCAAAATAATTAAAATTTTATTAGATTTATTTGTTTGTATGGATATTGATAAAATAAATATTTATTTACTATTCTAATTTTGGATTTAATTAGTGTTAACATTTAAAAAATATATATATATATATATTTTAAAAGAGATTTGTACTTTAAGAGATTTGATTTCTCAGGGTTTGATAGATCCAAAAACCGTTAACAATAAATTTTATGTAATTTGATTGAGTTAAAATGTATACATAACATGACATGAAAGGACATTACGACATCTCTTCCATACTAGACTTAAGAGTGCCTCTCAACCGAGTAATAATATTGTTTATTGATGATAAAATTGTATAAATTATATTATGATTATTTTTATTGACTATATATTATAATAAAAAAATAATTTAAGCAATTAATAAGTTAAGGTGATAAGTGTGCACTTGAGGACATGAAGAAATAACCTTTTCATGGAGAGTAGGGCAGAGCTTCCAACAATCAAGCAAAAACATATGTAATCTATCAAAGAATCAAGTAAGTCATAACACTAAATATCAAACAATCATTCCTAGACTTAAAGCTATCTTCAAAAGGATTTGGTTGACCTTTAATCATATCCAAGAAATTCAAGTCTACGACATGTTATGTCAAAATAACAAACAAACAAACACTTTGGCAAACCAAGCCACTCATCATCAAGAAAGAACTATGTTAATCAATGGTTAGGGTTCCCACACCCTCATCCCCTTATTACGGTTAAGGACCTCATATTGGAAAGGTTGGTTGATGCAGGAGCATCCAGTTCCGAGGAGACAGAAGGTGGTTGACGGTCTCATGGAAAGATAAGGACACATAATCATACATGCATAGCTGGACAGGTGTTAGACTTGTCAGTTATTTTACTTTATTTATTTGTTTTATTTTTCAGAAGGTCGTTAGGACCAGGTCAATTAAAATTGTGAACTGTTATTTTTTAAATAGGAATTAGCATCAGAAAGTAGGTTGATAGTTAATTAGTGTCTTTATGAAATGTGTTAGTTAGAAACAGTTATAAACTGCTGGCCAGTTACCAATTCTGTTGGGGCAGTTCTACTTGAGCAAAGAACAGTTATGCCTCAGAGGAATAAAAGGAAAAAGATAAGCATTGTAAAGGATTCCTCAGACAGAGAAACAAACAGAGACAGCCATTTTTCAAATAAACATTTTATTCTATTTTTCAATTATATCACCACTGTATAGATAATTTTCATGCATCATAATATAGATTCTGTGTAACAAATTGGCGTTGGAACCATAAGACAGAGAATTAACGAGAAGAGCAGAGCAGCATAGACATATAACTACCACCTACAGACAGAGGAGAACGAGAAATTGCGTGCGCAGACAAACTTCGGACAGAACGAAGGAACGAGAAGTGCAGAGCACAGATATATAAATATCATTTCTAGACAGAGGAGAACAAGAATTCGTGCATGCAAATAACCTTTCAGGTAATCTGAAAACAAACCCTCACATTATATTTATGAACAGAGCAAGTGCCGGAATGTAGCAAATATATCATTGAATTATTTCACTAAATTGTTATAACAAAGCAAATACACACCAGGCGTCTCACGCTTCATTTAAATAGAAATTTCATTAAAAAGACAGAACCTCGAACAGAGTTTCGAACAAATGTTTGTTACAACCAGACGGAAATAAACCAAGTTATACATCAAAGATTCACCAACAGAACTGGCGAACAGGGGTTTCGAACAACCCGAGGGTTCCTACTAACCTAACAACAACAACTACAGGACGAGGGTTTGAATCGATGAGAACCCATCTTGCAAAGTAGCCAAACAGTGACATACAGGACGAGGGCTTGAAGCCACTGAATACCCATCAAGGGTTTAAAAAAAAAAACTGAGTGACAATATTACAGAATAAGGACCGAGACCAACGAATAGAATTGAAGGAGGGTTACACAGACAGCAGAACTAATTATCTCACCGCCTAGGTGGCGGACTACCAACAAAACAAGATTCAGAACCACTAACAAGTTACAGATAACTAAATGGGGAGACACTACCCGTAGGGGAAGAGCTGGAGAACTTGAGTGAGTGCCAGGGACCATGGAATACATCGAACCACAGAGCCGACTACGTGGATCCACCTGCAATGAAATGAGAGCAGGTTAGAAATATATACAATCACAAACAATCGTGTAAAACAAAACCGAATGAAGATTGGGGAATAAAATCTCACCTGAAGCTAAGGGAACCGAGTCGAAGACCATAATAACTACCATACCCTGAAAGACCAGTAACAGGTGCGTTAGAGTCAGAGGGATAAGGGTTAAACCAGTCCAACAGGGAACCAACATTTACCTTAGCAACAAGGTTGAAGCGCGGAAGCTCGGAGGAAGACCTGTCACAAAACAAATTCATCAAATAAACGAAAAGAAATAGCATTTACACAATAAGACCTGTCTAATAAACAGTAAACCAAGATTTTCATCGTGCAGAGCAGAGGGTGCCTTTACAGGCCATCGAAGCCCTACCTCCATAGCTGTGGAGGACCAAAAATACCCATACAATCGGCGCTTGAAACCAGAACGACGAAGGAACAAGAGTTCCCCACAGTAACAGAGCAAACCTTTCGGCACAGCGGAGGAGTGAAAATGCCAAATGAGCGGGATGGGGTTTGACAAAAGGTAAAGTGCCGTGCGAGAAGAACCGACAGGTGGAGGTCGATAACCGACGAGGCCCGTTGAAACCCTAAGCAAATATCTGTTAAACGTACCAGCATATTAAAGTCAACAGTTAATACATACAGGACGCGAGTCTTATCACTTTAGATCACCTTGGGAACGGCAAGAGGCCATCAAAGTGGTATCAGAGCTAGTTTCTTGAGTTGGAACAAATGGAACAAGTGGAAGCTGAAGGAAGAGGAAGAGGAAGAGGACGAGTAGTCCGTAGAGTAGTAGATGAGGGACTTCGAGAGGAGATTCGAGTTTTGCGTGAAAGATTGGCAGTGGTGGAGGTTGGGGGAAGGAGAGACCCAGCAGATGATAGTGATGAAGAAGTAGCTGAACCAGAGGACGAGTTCGAAGGGGTGACACCGGAACTTAGACTGTTGAAGTCAGTTTTGCTGTCCAGCCATAAGCCAAAGCATGAGTTACCTACTTATGACGGGAGTTTGTCCGCAGATGTGTTATTAGATTGGCTGAGTGAAGTAAATAAATTTTTTGAGTTTGAGGAAACCAGTGAGGAAAAACAAGTGAAATTCGCAGCCACCAAGCTGAAAGGACATGTGTCCTTGTGGTGGGACAGCGTTCAGGCGGAGAGGAAGAGGCTACACAAACAGCCTATAAAGAAGTGGGCCAGAATGGAAGCAAAACTGAAGGAAAAGTTCCTGCCAAAAGATTACCAGATCATGTTGTACAGACAGGTACATAATTTGAAGCAAAGAGGAATGACTGTTAGGGAATTTACAGAGGAATTTTATAAGTTGAATTTACGAGCAGGGTATGTGGAAGATACCTCAGAAAAAACAGCCAGATTTGTGAATGGCTTGAGGGGAGATTTTGGATGAAATTGGTATCGCTCTCAACCTCAAACGTTGGAGTGAAGCCTATCAGTTTGCACTGAAGGCAGAGGAGAAAATTAACAGAACAGAACAACCAGAGGGAAGGTGGATCTGGCAAGGGTTAAAATGCAAGGTTTTTGGCAGAGGTAGAGGTACAGGCTCAATGCCGGAGGGGCAGCAGTTTCAAATCTGCTGGCCAACAACAGAGAAGGACAACAGCACCAGGGAAGGACGGACCAGCTCACGCGAGGGCGAGGATTTGTCGAGCAGGGGGAAACTGCCAGTGCTATCGTTGTCACAAATTGGGACACAAGTCATATGACTGTCCTGAAGGTGAACCAGCAGGTGGGAGAGGAACTTATGTTGCTCAGCCAGAGGATGTTGAGGAGGCACCTCAAGAAGCGGAGAATTCACCAGAGACAGGCGAAGCTTTGGTGTTAAATAAAGTGCTGTTAAAACCAGCAAAAGAGGTTGCAGAACCGGATCAGCGAAAGGCTTTGTTTCGCACTATCTGCAAGTCACGGGGTAAGTGCTGTAAATTAATCATTGGCAGTGGGAGTATCGACAATTTAGTAGCTGTAGAGATGGTAGAAAAACTGGGGTTGAAGAAACTAAAGCATCCTACTCCCTACAAAGTGTCGTGGCTGCAGAAAGGGCATCAACTGTTAGTTGACGAACAGTGTGAGGTAGATTTTCAGATCGGTAAGTATAAAGACAAGATCCTTTGCGATGTCATGCCAATGGATGTCTGTCACTTACTGTTGGGACGACCTTGGCAGTTTGATAGAAGTGCAGTTCATGACGGGAAAACCAACTGCTATAAGTTTGTTAAAGATGGGATCAAGAATACGCTTGTACCCATCAAGGAGGAAACTACAGCAGAAGCCAGTGGGGTGAAAGCACTACTGTTAGGAGGAAAGGAGTTTATAAAACAGATTGAGGACAGCGAGATAAATTTTGTTGTCATAAGGAGACCAAAGGCAGTGGTACTTCATACACAGATTTTGGATTTGCCTGAAGAAGTTCAGAAGTTGCTGCAAGATTTTGGAGACATTGTGGTAGATGATCTTCTAGATGAATTTCCGCCAAGGAGAGGTATTAGTCACTGTATTGACTTTATACCAGGGGCAAGCCTGCTAGATAAAGCAGCTTACCGCATGAGTCCTAAGGACCATGAAGAAATTAGGAAACAGGTCCAGGAGTTGTTGGACAAAGGTTTGATTCGGGAGAGCATGAGCCCATGTGCAGTACCAACTGTTTTGGCTCCAAAGAAAGGAGGAGAGTGGAGAATGTGTATGGATTTCAGGGCTATTAACAAAATTACTGTTAGGTACAGGTTTCCCTTACCTAGGATGGACGATATGATGGATTGTTTGAGTGGAGCGGCTTATTTTTCGAAGATTGACTTGAAAAGTGGATATCACCAGATCCGGATTCGGGAAGGAGATGAATGGAAGACCGCTTTCAAGACGAACGAAGGCTTATATGAGTGGCTGGTGATGCCATTTGGTTTGAGCAACGCTCCCAGCACGTTCATGCGTCTGATGAATGAAGTGCTGAAGGAATTTAATGGTAAGTTTGTAATAGTTTACTTGGATGATATTCTGATTTTTAGTAAGACTAAGGAGGAACATTTCAGACATTTTCAGAGTTTGTTGAGGAAGTTACAGCAGAACAAGCTGTTAATTAATTTGAAGAAGTGTACCTTTTTTCAGTGAGAACTAGTGTATATGGGCTTTGTCATTGCAGAAAATGAACTAAAAATGGACCCAGAAAAGGTGACAGCTATAGTTAGCTGGCCTTCTCCGA